>CAAKHC010001437.1:7218-32452 GCA_901007825.1 Macroramphosus scolopax
ATCCTTCACCTGCTCCGGTCCATTTTTCCAACCCCCCAGACAGAGAATGTGATGACACACAGACCATTGGCCAGTTACTTAACCATTCCTCTTTGGGATTGCAAACGTCCCACTTTTATTGCCACTACTCTGACGTATTGGTATATGTTGTGACGATAGCATGAGGTTAAACAATCATAACCCCCAAACTCATGGCCCTCTATATTTGCAATAGATAAGCAGAACATGGACATTATACTGAAGGATATCTAAGTGTTACTGATACCATAGCTTGATAAGGGAACCGGAATGCTGCCAGGTAGAACATCCAGGCAGCAACATAAGCAACTACAGCACACTGCACAATCTTAACCTTAAAACATTTTCTCTCCCAATCAGTGAGATGCCATGTGACTCACACCACAGACGATTGCCCAACAAGCAGCCAGCCAGGACTTCTTTATCAAGTCCTGGCTGGCTACATTGTTTTATAGCCTAAAAGCAAACCGCCTAACCACAACAAGGTCACAAAACCCTGTATAGGGACAAGCAACCAAGACCAAGTAACAGGTTAACTCCCTCCAAGCTTTGAATATATTAGACTATTAAGTATTTAAACTAGCTCTGTTGAAATTGTTGTGGGAAAGAAAAGCACAAAAAAACAGTGAACTTACAGGAGTGAGGAGCTCAGGGGTGGAGATGGGTGAGCTGTCAGAGTTCAGTTTGATCCCACTGCCCAAGTCAAAGTCACAAATCTTGACCGGGGAAATCTGACAGAGACAAAAGTTTATGATTAACTGAATGTTCTTTTAATCCTCTGACACAATTACTTTGTGGTACTGCTACTTGTGGGGCCAGGACTCTGTTGACAGTTATCAACATTTGGGAGGAGTTTTCCAGAGAACAAATTCTTTATCACCACATCTGTTATGCTTTGAAATATATTTGCAGTAAACCCACCTTGTCTGAACTCTTACAGAGGATGTTTTCAGGTTTCAGGTCTCTATGTGCCATTCCTGGAAATAAAATAAACAATTAAACACTCTCCTTTGTAATCAGGCTCTACCATTTATGCTGAGATTGAATGTCAACTTTCCATTGCAACAATAAATTGTAAGTTAAAACTGTTAATATAACTGTTAGTGTGCCCAGGCCACTTCTAACAAGGACAATATAAAGGGAACATGTTCCTGCCCAGTTAGAGAAAACAAGTGAGGACTTAATTACCTTATCAAAACCCATGCCACAGTACAGATTCACTCTAGCTGTATAAATGCTTTTTTTTGTGTGTCTGAGTAATAAAATTGTGCTTTTGTGTGAATGTTCTTACCCTTGTTGTGCAGGAAATCCAGAGCACTGGCGATGTCCTGCACGACAACACAGGTTTCCTGCTCTTTGAAGTGCTGTCTCTTATGAATGTGTGCCAAAATTGACCCTAATAGAAGGAAAATGAGAATACATCAGCCATTTACTAGCAAAAAGTATAGAAAGAGTCTGACAGACACACAAAAGACTTGTTAGAGATTAATTACCGGCTACATGCATTACAGGAATATTTAAAAAACAAACAAAGGGATCTGACGTCAGCATCCTGAGACAGCTGTAAATCACTAACCTCCTCTGAGCTTTTCAAACACCAAGTAGAACTTGTCTTCCTCTTCAAAGAACTCCACCAGCTCAAGTATGTTACTTTAGAAAAGAAAAGAAGCACCGAGTCAGTTTTAAGTCCTCTCATACTCTCTGCATTTTCGAGTAAGAAGTCTAATGGATTTAAAAAAATTTAGAGAAGCAGGTGTAAGACTAAGAAACAGCAGTAGTTGAGACTGCAGTGCCGTCTCCACACAATCAGCTGGAATTATGTTTAGTGAGTTATAAAGAGGGAAAATACCTGTGACCCTGGCACTGGTAGAGCATCTCAACCTCACGGAAGACACGGCTGCGGCTGTGACCTGGTCTTTTCTCAATTATCTGAAAAAGAAAATCATCATGTTTATGCCAAATTAACAAGAAAAAAAAGGCCTGCTGAACAAGTTTATCTAACTCATATCCTGTACAGCAGAAGGTTCGAGTGCAATTATTGTAATGTGTAAAAACACAAACACTGAGCTCATCTGACGGATAATATTTGGGTGCATGCAGGCCCCACACACTGCACGACAAAATCCCATCTGTGATGGGCACAGCACAGATTACCTGTCCCATACACAGTGCTCAGTAACTTTTGCCAACATTGATCCCCACCAACGACACAGTTGCAAAGATAGTATAACCTACTTTCAACAATGATTGCCAAACCAGAGAAACTGCAGAATGGGAATAACTCAAAGCATCTCTATAAATAGCATTTATGTGTCAACCCATATTTAAATCTTAAGTGGTCTTAAGGAGCTTTAAGTGTTCCTTTCAAAAGATTCTGTGAGCTAATCCGAAACTGTTTATGATAACAAAAAATGCTTTCTAAATATAACTTTGTGCTGCCTGAATCTAAACCACTGAGGCCCACCAGCTGCAGTGCCCTGCCAAGAGAGAGACTGCTGACACCAATGCAAAAGGCCTGAATTTTCCAGTCCTGGTCAGTTATTGTCTGCTTGGGAGGCTGTACATGTTTCTCTTCCTGGTAGCCGGATTAAAGCTGCTATTGAACCCTAGTGGGGCCAGAGTTTCAGTGTGTCTAGGATTAATGCACAGACAAGGTCCAAAGCCCCTTGCACTGTTCCAGCCTGAGTCAGCAGCACAAACAGCTCCGATCAGCTCACTTTCTCCTGATCAAAACACAAGTTCTCCCCATGATAATGACAATTGCAGATAAAGGAAAAGAATCAGTAAAATCTAAGATGGCAAATACATAATAAACAAGATTTTGAGGTGTGGATTTTTCCTTTCTTATTTCTGCTGCAAAACAAAGGCCCCAGGGTTAACACTGAAGTTTCAAACATCAATCCAGGGTTGTGATAAACTGCCTTAAAGAAAATGGATTTGTAAGGGAACGAAAGAAAACATGAACTGCACAGCACAGCACTCTGCCCGTCCTTGGTGCTGAGGCTTTTGTTGCAATTGCAACACAAGAAGCCCACACATGCAACCAAACAGCTCGTCTAGAGGGGGAGGGGAGAGACAGGACATCTGGCAGGAGCAGTCTGAGCCCCCTCAGACACCCAAATGACCTACAATAACTGCCTACCCTTGTTTTCCTCCCCTAGAACTACCATATCCCAAGGGATCTACCAAACCATCCCGGGGAAAACACCATCAGATCATGGTCACATGACTATTTCAGGAGTCAAACCACAGATTTAATCATATTTGTATGATAGAGTCTTGTTCTACAGTGAACTAGCCTTTAATCATACCCATTATGTTTAAAAAATATATATACATATGGATTAACTGAAATATGTCCAATGTCTTAGTATTAGTGGGTTAACGGCAAAGAATTCGTATGAAGAAAAACAAGCACCAGCTGTACTTTTCAGCACTCGTGCAAAGGCAAATATTACACAATGTTCTGCACCTTCAAATGAGGAAATGAGATATTTATATCAAATTAAAAAAGGAAGTCAGCTCACAGTCCACAACCCATTTGGAAAGGAAAAAGTAACGTGAAAAAAGTAAACCTGTACTGTGCAAAAAAGGAGAACAAAGCAGTGTAAACACCCTGGGTCACAACCCTCAACCAGCACCCCTCCTTCCTCCCTATGTGTGGATTTTGTTTTGGCACAGTTTGCAGTACACAATGTTCTCACTAAGAGCGTCCTCTGTAGGTAGCAGGAGTTGAGAGAATGGGTGGATATGTCCCTCCCAACTCTGTGATAGGCTGACAACTGTAAAAACAGATGGGGGAGGAGGGGGCGGTCTGCTAACAGCAGCTAGCGCCAGTGCAGCAGTAGCACAACACAGAGCCTGCAGACAAACTGTAGCAAGATGAACTATGGGGGGGAAGAAAAAAAAAAAAAGGAAAGTCGCATCCTGTCTAAGGATAAAAACTTCCCTCGACAAGATGTCAAAAGAACAGCCAGGTAAAAGTACTTAACGGTACACATTCAAAAGCCCAGTTTACTTCCATTTAAGCTATTCAATGTAGCATGCCACAGCACATCTTTTCCTCCGGGGCTCAAAGGCATTTCATTGCACAATCCACATCTAAAAATAAATCATAAGGAAATAAAAAAAAAACAACACAATTCTGGTAACAGATAATATCTTACCTTGACAGCATACTCTTTGTTGGTGATTAGGTTGATGCAGGTTTGCACCCTGGCATAGGCACCCTCTCCCAGTACCTCTTCCTGCAGTCTATAGACATCTGTGGCAGACAGTTTAAGAAGGTGAGCTTATATTAATTCCATTTGAACAGCAGAGTCGCACAAGTTGAAACAGATACCCCTTCATGAACAGCTCGACTAACATCAGGGGAAATAAGGAATTTACCCTCAAATCTTCCAGAAAAACTGTCAGTTGCCCTGCAACGCTTCTTCTTCTTGTTTCTCTTCTTGGCATCAGGGATGTCAATAGGCTGACTGGAAGGTATGTCTGTCAAAAGAAAATGACTGCATCAGCATGTTTTACTGAAAAAAGCACAGCAAATTGCTAAAAAGGGAAAGTAAAATCAAAACAATTTGATTGTTGAGACGATCTAGTTGTTTGATTAAGCATTCGAGGAACTTGGTTCAATTAAATAACTAGGCTACACTTTGTGCAAATAAAGCACTATGGACGCAATTGGTAGCATTCCGAGATAAGATCTGTGTAGATCAGTTAAAGGTTTTGAGAATATACCCACCATGCCTTGGGGAGGAGTCAAAATTAAATGAATCAATTAGAAGGGATCCATTTTTAGTGAAGTCATCTGACTCAAAGGGATTTTGGCCCTAGAAAGTAAAAAATAATCTTGTTAAAAAAGTATGCAACCAACAAACTATCCAACAGAGAGATTAAGTGTCAGCCATAACTGATAACAGCTTTCTGCATCTTCTATCCTGCAACCATAAACTTAATCATCAAACAGCAGAATCTTTTGAAAAAAAATAAATATGATGCAAAGCCACCAAATATTACAATTAACTACAAACATCCAGTCCATACACTGGTGTACTCCAGTCATATTTGATTAGTTGCACATTCACGTGACACCGAGACATATGGAAGCCTCTAGGCTTTCTTCAAATAGAGATCTGCATGTTCCTTCAGTTATCAGCAAACTCACCTTGAAGGAGCGGTGGAATCCGGTGACTTCGGTGATCTTATTTTGCACCATTTTGCTTGAATTTTTGGGTTATCTTTTGGAGGCGGCGGCAGTGGTTTTTGCTGTTTCAAATCGCACTTTTCCGAAACGAGACAGTTGCAAGTGATTACACTGCGCTGGCTGGTCAGCTCACTGCGGCGCTTTAGACGGGAGCCCTGTGGACAATGCAAAGATACCGCATCGTTATAAGCCACATAAACGTTACCAGTAACGGTGCACATTCAAAACATACTCACTCGGAGGATAGGCAAGTTTGAATCGTAGAGATTTTTTCAACAGTTTGAGTGAACACTTAACCGAATGAAATTGACAATGGCCCCTAAGCTAATTTTCGTCAAGCGTCAAAAAAAACAGTGCAAAAGCATCAGCTAACTGTAACCAGAGCGCCGCCCATGTTAACTTATCAATTAGTGTCCGCTAGGTTTGTGACAGCCATTTCAGCTGCCCGTGTTAGCGGGTAGGATACAATACAAAGAGAATAAGATGTATTGTTGAGTTGGAGTAAGAAAAGCAAATATGGCCAAAGACAATGACATTTACCGTTTATAATTTAACGTTAAGCCACGAGCGCTACCGTTGCCACATAGAGGCTAACAATCGCTAGCAAACATCTTCGCATGGTAACCTCTCGATGTGACTCTTAACTTGTGACAGATTTAAGTAAAATTAAACGTCAGATAACAACGGTAGCTGCTTTTCATACTGTCGCTACTGATTGTGGCACAAGAAAACACCGTTAAATTCGCCTTTTGCTGTTTATAAAATTGCGATAGTTAATCAACACTTGCACTTACCCCGTTGTTAATTTCACAGCTCCAGTGTTAGCGTCGTTATTTGACCCGCTGCTTCAGCGCCGCAGAGGACGGTCGAGGGGGAATAGCCTGATAATAAGTGCGTGGAAGGTGGTAAAGTAACAACAGCGGAGTTGCTTTATAACCTCCTAACTGACTCCTCCTTGTCTCCTCCCTCCTCAGGGCTCGTCATGAGACTGGACGGATCACGTGTTTTCCAGAACAGGACATGATGGCTTGGTACCATTTCGTATCACTATAATTTACTTAACCACTTCCGAAGGTAATAAAAGTAGTCAGCAATGTTTTTAAAACGGGTATATATCGTATAAGGAATTAAGTATATCATTAAAATTGCCAGTACAGCCTTAGGTAAAATTCTAGAGCCATTAAAGGAAAATCGCCTATGGGAAAGTTGTGAGTAAATACGAAATGGTACCCGACCCAAAACGTCCTGTTTTGTTTCAGGGGCCCCACGATAGGGTGTATGTATGGAGGACCTACATGGTGTGTACGTGCACGCCAGCACAAGCAGCATGTACGGTTGTTATGAGGAGAGAGATGCGATGACCTGTATGTAGGTGGAGAGGGACAGGACTGGTGCAACACGTAGACAGACAAGATCTACCAGTTTGGACGATGACAATGTTAAAATCACAACGATTGTTTTTGATGATGTCACTTGACGTCAGGGCCACATCATACATGGAACCAGTGCCTAAAAAACAATGTGTCCACTTTGTGCTATATAGAAATGTATAAAAAGGAGTGCAAGTAGACAAACACCACACTTCTACATCTGCGTGTGTCTCAGGACTGGAAAAAAACTACATTCATAATGTTTTTATGCGCCCTGTGATGAATGGCCTTGGGCAGATGGATGTTCAAAGAAATCCCCTCTGAGTCAGCGCATGCAGACTGGCAGTGGCAGGACTTCAGCTGTTGCGGCTTTTCAGTATCACACACATGCAAGTGCTCTCATGCAAACTTATGTAGTGAATGAAGATGATGGTAGAACTATACCGACCTTTTACTGAAGTACAAATAGCAGTATCTCAGGATACAAACTACAAGTACAAAATGACTATAAGTGCAGATATATAAGCAGAAAAGCCCGCTCACAGTGTTATACGACTGGATTGCTATGGCTTAGTATGTTTATGTAGAATTTATGTACAAGCTAAATTATACTAAACTTTACACACTAATGGGTAATTCAGTCTACATTTATGTGTCATTTCATTAGATGTTGAGCATTTTTGCATCTTGCAATATTATTTGCAATTCATATCATATATTACATGCATGGGAAATGTATTTTTATAGGATATCTAAGTAATTCAAGCATCTGCCCAGGATGGTGAATGCAATAGCCAATTGACACCTCCTTCTTTTGTGGCATGTGTAACAATGCAGACAGGGCACGTTTTGGAACCTGATGAGGAGGCTGTCGAGACCGTGGTGGGGGAATTGTCTCATGGTTGTGATAATGAAAGAGATCCAAGAACTGTAGAAACGTGTGCACTTTTAACCTTTCGTCTAATTGTGAGATGCCACAGACATGACATATTCCTACTACTATTTTTGACAGATGCACAGTGGAGGGATCACAATATTCTTTTTTATTCAGCCTCTTATTTAAGACCAGACATATGTCAAGATGCACCATCTTGACATATGTTGCATTGAATGCCACATGCCGGATAAAGTCATGTGCTTCTCCTCATGATGTAATGATTTGCTCAGTTATTTGTCACTGAATATTACCTTGCTACAAACCTGTATAATTCTTGTTTATCAAGGGAGTCTCAGTTGAATCCATGTAAGGTTTGTTTTCGGGAATGAACTGTCTTGTGACTGGAGGCTTTCTGCCTCTCCACTCCCTTTCAACTTCTGCCCCTCGAACATGCACTCAGTGGTAGCAAACATTACGCAAGCCATTCCCCGACTATCCCGACAGCCAGGGGCACATGGTGTAGTTGCAGTTTCAGTAGGAAAACAAGATCACACGTCAAAGTGCACGGGGTGGGTCTGTGTCACTGTAGGGCAAAAGGAAGAGGAGAGGTCCCTCGTAAAGAGCTTCAGGTGGCAACAACCCCCTCTCACACAAGAGACACTCACTCAGAAGGGGGGGTTCTTTTTAGGCAGAGCTTAGGCTTGAAATATGATATAACAGAGGCTTGTCTCTGTTGTTGTTTTCATGATGACAGTTCATAGGCTATTCTACAATATATATATGTAGATAGATGTTTCTTTGCCATCTGTCTCAGTGGACGTGCGTCATTGCCACAAATGAATAGCACACTTTCCCCTATTTGTAGAGACCTAGTGCACTAGAGTAGGCAACCCATTGTTAAAATGTAGCCACAAACATTTCAACATCAGCGGCTTAACTTGAACCTCAACAGTGCGCAAGTCAGCATAAACTCCAGCTATGAAAACAAACACTTTTCAAAATTCCTAGAACTTACAAACTCTGGCTGGAATTGTTTGCAAAATAATGTGCAAAAAAAACTGTGGTATTGGGATACCATAGGGAACTATGACTATATCTGAGCCCTAGTGTGTCTCCAACACTAGCAGGGCGAGGGAGCAGCGTCTCAGACCAACCACACTTCAGAGGAAACTCATTTCGGCCGAAGGTCACCTCATATTTTCAGTAACTACCCAAACTTTGTGTGTTGAGAGTTGGAAAGGAAAATCAACTAGTTTCAGCTCATGCTAATAAAGTTAGCGCTTCCTTAGCTAACAATAATGGTGGACGACATGGTCAGAAAATGTAGAATAGTATTTTTTTCAAATTTAGACATACTTAAGGGGAAAACGTTAAGTTTAAAAGGTTGACATAACACTTTCTCATCGCTGGTCTCTTCATAAAAATAGCTTATAGACAAGTGGATATGTCAAAATAACTAAGGCATATTTTACATTTTTTATCTATAGATGGGACAAGTTGTATTTCATTTGTCTGAACCAGCAGGATTTGTTGCAAAAGCAATTCTCCTCCATCTTAGGTCGTATAAACAGCACAGCTCTATAAGTATGTGAAAAAAGTAATGTATTTGTGTAATGTATATATCAGGCCCAGCCTATTAATCTGCCAAAACCCTGGAAAGATGATTTATGCTAGAAGCAGCCCACAGACTTACAGTGTTACTTTAAGCTGCATACTTTCCTCTGGTCGTAAGGTCACAGTGCTCCAAGGCACTGAATGTAACTTCCCTAGAAACCCTCCCGGAGTTAATTCTTGGAAGTAAGTTGCCTCTAGCAGGAACCAACTCAGCTACTGGCATAAAACGTATGTGCTTTTTAGGGAGAGGGACAGTCTGCTGGATGAAACGCAGCACAAGATGTTATTTCAGATCTAAATCCAGAGTCCATTAAAACAATGCTAACAAGCAGGAGTTGTTAAGGATTTTGCAACAGTCTGTTTTGCGCAGACTTTGTTCCAGTTGTGCTCCATAAACCTTTTTGTTCCCTTTTTTTCCCACTTTGCTCTCATTACATAACCCCGTGTAACAAAGTGTCTTGAGATGAATCATGTTTATAAATTCTTAGAATGTCCTTTTCATATGAGTAATGCAGCACAGCTGAGATGTTATTTCCTGGCTGTGCGGGAATGTTTTTGTCATTACTTCCTTTCTGAATTACTCAAAACTAGAGTTCTGTGCAATTCTAAACCAATAATCACAGTGCGGTTGTTTTTCGAAATGGGACCTGAGTTTAAAAACTGAACAAGCTCACATAGTTCTTATGATTTATTAAGGTCAATGTAGTAGTTAATCTATCTTGTGCTATTTGCCAACTCTAGACCAGTGTACATAGATAGAAGGAATGTGCTGTTAGTTGTGGGTTTTAGAGAGAAATCAGAGAGAAATGCAATTTATTATATTTAGGGCTGCAGGGAATGTATATTTCTACTGCTGATGGGTCTGCGGAGTATTTTGTGTATAAACCAATAAATCCCTTGGTCTATAATCATCACCATTTCTGGGAGCCCGAGGTGACGTTTACCAAATCCTTGGTGTGTTTCTTAACCCAAGGATTTACAATTAATATCATGTGAAACAAAGAAAAGCAGCCAATGCTTAAAGCAGCGGAGCTGGGACGTGTGAATAATGGTTATTTATTTTGGCAAAATTATTAAAAGTTGCATGAGCTTACGGCTGCACTACCTTAAATAACTTTCCTCTATTCCACTGTTGACATAATTAATTCTATTCATGCAATTTTGCAGTGTCGGGGCCCCTAAAATCCTGATCACTCTCATTCCACTTGCTGCAGCACTGGATGAGGCAACCGACAAGCAACCAAACCGTTAAGGGTGTGTGCTCATTCCAACATATGCTGAGTCACATTATCACCTAAACCCTTGAATAGTCACACTGCAGCATCAAAACAACAGGCTGCCGTGTTTAAACCCTGAAAGAGTTGGACAGGCTTCAGTCGATAGGTTGCCTGAAACTCTTGTCCTCTGCCTATTTTGAGTCCGTCCCTTCAAGTCTTGCATGTACAGAGCCCTTCAGTGCTGTCTTGTACATTCCAAAGGAGAAAAACACAATTACATGCCAGGGGGAGGGAAGAGCAAAAGGCGTGCACTGCTCATCTCACACGTAACAGGCGTGATGTGTGCTACCAGAGTGCTACAGTGGAGCGTTTAGAGGAAGTGCCTCCAGTGAAAGAGGACAGAGGGAGGAGGAGCAATCCTTTAAGAGGATCAGGTTGCAGCAGGCCATGAGGTCATCTCAATGGTTGATGTTATTGGGGCAGATCGTTACATCATTGTGGTTCTTTAAAAAAGCACAAACACACATATCCAACCCAATTCAAGAATGAGAGCTGGAAACTACTGTTTTGCTGTGAATGTCACAAAGGAAATACAGATTGATGCTGAAACATGATTTTGATGACATAGCACTCAAACTAAACAAATTTCATCAGATAATGGCACTTAGTTTTATCAATTCTATTTTTATATTGAGTTTGTTTAGTAATTGTTTAACAGCATTTTGCTTTATAACTTTAAAAGAATGTTTTATATATTATTAATAATAAAAAATATACATATCTAGCTATCTAGCATTTTGTCCTCTACTTCAGGCTCAGAGTACCATTTGCACTAATTCTTGTTTATTTTGGTGTGTTTTTCTTTGTTGGCAACCTTACTGTTCATTATTTACATAATCTAAACCTCCCAACTATGTTGTCCCGGAGTTTGTTCAGGATTGCTGTTGACCCAATCACGCAAAGCAGAGTTCATTCAAAACAAAAACTCTCTGTCTTCTCCACAGTACAGTCTGGCCTGTTTCTTATATAAGCTGCTGAGTCGAATCATTAACCCCAATCAGGCCTCAAGAGGCTCCGCTTCCCGGGTTCATGACTATAACTGGGACGCTGGGCAGATTTCAACAGGGCTACAACATTAACTGCAGGATTACAGTATCTCCCTGCCAGACGGATTCTAGTGTCTGATGCCCCCTAGTGGTCAGTTTCAAACATGGTCTCCTCAATACGTGTTGCCATTCAGCTTTGTCATGCGAGTTTCGAGTCACGTGTGACCTTCAGCTGCCAAGAGTATCTGGAGCAAACACCTGCAGGTTTGTCATCCGAGAGCCTGCCTGATGGACGTGGCCCAACGTTTACGATTGCACTGACTTGATAAGTTGGATGGACGTGGCCCAACGTGTTCGATTGCACTGACTTGATAAGGTTTGACTCACCAGCAGCATTGCTGTATTTTTTCATATGTTTCTAAATGTATAAATAACTTTTACATGAATGCAGCCAAACCCAAATGTCATGGTATTCTATACATAGATATTTTTATTTTGGTCTCCATCAGCTGAGCTCATCATGATAGAATCCCGAAGAATAATTAAATAATAAATAGAAGTCTACGAGCTGTAGTGAATCCATCAGACGAGTTGTTTTTGAAATCTTCTCCTCCACCTGCGAGTGTTTCTCTTCTGTTTCAACCTCGAGCTGTTTTTTTGTTTAACTCGTCGTGCAGCTCTCGGAGGACGAGGTGACGTCATCAGACCGGTGCAGACCTGCAGGTGACGGGATACGTCACCTGTCAATCAAACGAAGCAGCTGCATCATCATAACGACCTTCAGTCAGGCGAGTCGGCTTCCGTCCACAATCAGTTCAAACGTCCAGAACCAGAACCAGAGCAGCAGAAGAAGAAAATTTGTTTCAAACATCAGAAGAAAAAAATGGTTTCAAACAACTGAAGAAGAACGTTATTGCTCCGCAAATTAAAATGTGAATAAAACGGGTGGCTGGAAACGAGTAAATATTTGGTGGGAGTTGAACAGGTTGTATGGACAGTAGTCCTCCCGTTCACTTCAATAGCTTGCTTTGTTTTGATGTCACTGGAGGAACTGCAGCCGAACTCTGAGTAAACAGACGCTGTCACCTTCTGAGTTAACGCCGTTAAAGAGAAATATTGTTCTATTTATTAAAATTAAAACATTCTCTTGAAACCAATTCAATAACTAAAACGACCTCCAACAGACAGCGACTTGTCATTCAAATGTAGCTCGGCCCTAAATCCTGCTGGTTTTATGATCCTTTTGATGGGACGATAATTTACTGAATGAACATTCAGCTTTGTTGAAGACGTAAAGTTGTTGATGTTTACTGAGTGAATGAATGAGGTCTGATTCATGTTCTTATAGACAACAGTCTAACGCCCCCTGCTGGACTTCAGACAGAATGCAGCTTTACAGCTTCGTGTTTGTCATCTCTTTAATACAGTCTATGATCGAGTAGAAGATTGTCATCAGCTGCTGAAGCAAAGAACTAACAGGAAGTAAAATCAATCTGACTTCCACAAATCTCTTTTGTATGAAATGATTCTTGATGACATCAGCTCGCCGTTAGGTAATGAGCGACTGCGCACAGAACTCTGACCTCCAGACTGCCAAGGTCGGACGGAAGCTGCCTTCATGTTACTGGACAAGAACCTCCACTGTCACTCAGACGACCTTCATCATGAAGCAAACGTATCTGCTGCACTGAGACGTCTTCACTTCCTCTGTGACGCAGCAGGAGCGCAACACAGACAACGTACGAGACTCGCGGGAGTCTACACAAGTTAAAGTGTGTTTTACTTTGAAATGCTAGTGATGAAGATGATGGTGATGAAGACCTTAAATATATTTTATACATAAAAACCTTCGCCTGTTGCTTCACATGTAAACAAACACACAGGATGTCGCCTCAAATTGTTTTATTTACTAGTTAGTTCCTCCATGTCAGGTAATATTTAGTGTTTTTCTCTAGAAAACCTCAGTCCTCAGCAGGGGAGGAGCCGGCTGCTGTGATTGGTCAGCAGGGACACGGCGTGCTGGTGCCCTGCTCCACCGTCAGTCCTTTGCTCAGCAGGAACGCTTCCTGTTTGGGTTCCCGCCCGAGGAACTTCCTGAGCATCTCAGCGGCGTCCTCTGATCCGCCGGGCCGCAGGATGAACTTCCTGTAGTCCAGACCCACCTGAAGGACCAACGAGCAGAAGGTCAGATGCAAAACAGGAGACAGATATAAACATGGAGGAAGAGAGGCACGTCTGTCTTTCTTTCAGTCTGACCTTGGGGTTCATGATTCCCTCCTGTTTGAAGCGAGCGTAGAACATGTCCATGGAGAACACCTCGCTCCACAGGTAACCGTAGTACTGAGCGTCGTAGCCACCGGCCAGGTGCCCGAAGGTCGCCGGCATGTTGGTCCCTGAAGAAGGAAGAGAGAAGCATGGAGAGGTTGGACAACAGTGAACACTACTTGTGGTTGTGATGTCCCTTCAGGTTCGGGACTGTTGGGAACCTGACGACAAAATGAAAACCTGATTTGAATTTGATCCTCGATGACCTGGAGCCTCAGTAGAGGAACGTCTGAGCTGCAACAGACTTCCAGGTCTGTATGACGATGAAGATGAAGGAACAACAACACAGAAATACTGTGTTGAACAGGCTCCTCAAACCATTTGATGACACTTTAAATCTTCGTGACTGAGTGTGAATGAACGACTGCCAAGACTATTAATGAAGAAGCTGATTGACCCTCCAAACGCTGTGACCGATGAGACGGCATCTGCTGCCTCTCACCACTTTTTTTCCTGCACAGACATATTCAATGTCGCCATCTCATCAGAGATGAAACCGTACGCCGTCTTCTCTTCTTCGTCTTCACAGTGAGTCAGTGAAATCGTTGTCAAGGAAACAGTTGTTGTTCGTATTTACAGGTCTGAGATAGCAAACTTAAGACGGACAAAGAGTTTGATATCGTTCTGTAACGAGGCCCGAGGGCTGTTTAAAGGTAGACTGAGTCGGAATTAGGGTGTAGTGTTGCTGTTGTGTGTTTTTGTCATGTTGTTTATTGCGTTGCCTCAGACCTGGTGACGCGGGGATCCCCAGGATGTCCTGACAGAGGCGTCCATACTCCTCAGCCGGATCCAGTCCGCTCCTGGTGTGCAGAGCCTGGTCCACCTTGGCCAGAACGATCTGCCTCAGGTTGAACAGACCTGCAGGTTCACAGTCAACATGTTTGTATTGACATGTGATTCTACAGAAACTGATGGACGGAAATATTGAACACGAGTTTAAACACAAATGTTTATAAACTTCATGTGAAATCAGGAGAGAAAACAACACAAAACAAATCCTCTCAGCTGTATTGCAGTACAAGTACTACAGTGGTACTGCTTCCTGTGTGGTACCCACCAGTGTTGGCGAGGCGGGACTTGATAAGTTTTTCCAGCAGCTCGTCGGGGATGGCGTTGCCCGTCTTGTAGTGGCGGGACATCCTCTGCAGCGGCTCCTTCTCCCAAACCCAGTTCTCCAACATCTGAGACGGAGCCTCCACAAAGTCTCGCTCCACATGAGTCCCGCTGAACATGGCGTAGTCCGCCTGCAACCCAGAGAGAAGGTGAAGGTGAACCTTTCTGAGATTTGACCGTCATCATCATCAACGACCTTTAATGACCTCATTTAAGGGTCCTAAGAAACAGAAGTGGGTCACAAGTCCTTAAACCCTCAATGATCCAGAGTGAAGACCAGCTGACCTCAGCGCAGAGTTGGTGCATGACGTGGCCGAACTCGTGGAAGTACGTCTCCACCTCGTCATGCTGCAGGAGCGATGGGGCGTCGGCCGTCGGTTTACTGAAGTTGGCCACCATGGCTGCCACCGACATCTGGCGTGTGCCGTCTGGCAGTAAGCAGCCAGGCTGCAGGCCGAAGCAGGCAGCATGGCCATACTTCCCCTCCCTGCAGGTACAAGAGGAGACTGAGAAGACCTGAAGGTGTTGTGTCACAACTGAGAGAGTCTCCTGCTCTATCGGTCAAACTACAAAGACAAACCGTTTCTCACCTGGGGTGCAGGTCCAGGTAGAACTGACCCACCACCTGTCCATGGCTGCGGTCTTTGACGCAGTACAACGTCACGTCGGGATGCCAAGCGCTGGCTCCGTCCACCAGCTCGAAGGACAAACCCAGCAGCTCCTGGTAGATGTCCAACAGACCCCGAGTCACCACCTCCATTGGGAAATACTCCTTCAGGAGATTCTGATCCACGGCGTACTGAGTCTCCTCCACCTGAGAGGAGAGACAAAATGGTCTTCATCAGAGAAGTTCGTTCAGAGTGTCCCTGGCGTGCAGCTCTTACCTGGGTTATGAAATAGCGAGTGTCCCTGGCGTGCAGCTCTTACCTGGGTCATGAAGTAGCGAGTGTCCCAGGCGTGCAGCTCTCCGTTGAAAGGCAGCCCCCTCTTCTGGCACTCCTTCTCCTTCAGTTTGAGGATGACCGACCGCTCTTCCTCACCCAGTGGCTTCAGCTTGCAGGCGAGTTCCTCTGAAAGAAAGTGGAGAAAGAAGAGTGTCATGAGAAATTCCCTCTGTAAGCCACAGAGCGCTTGAGATCATCGGCTGTAGATCATCATGTTTCCACAGCAGGAAATAGCAGCTGAATGTCCCCTGACAGGAGCAGAATGACCTGACAGCCTGTCAGGTGTGTTTGTGACGTCATTGATGATGTAAAGTGGGCAGTGTTTAGTTCCAGCTCCTGCTGCGATGCTGAGCTTGTACACATCGTTACTTCTGCACGACTCACCCAGGAAACCGGCCACCTTCTTTCCAGATTTGGCCATGTTCATCTCCAGGACAAAGTCGGCGTGTGTGGTGAAGCCGAGCAGAGAACTCTTCCTGGCCCGGAGCTTCACCAGCTCCTTCAGGATGACTGAGTTCTCCTGCAGACAGACGGGACACATCACTTCATCATCAGACTGCATTGTGATGATGATCACCTCCAGAAACTGATGAAACCCATCTCACCTCCCTGCAGCGCGAGTTGAATGCCTCCTCCAGCTTCCTGCGGGTTTCTGGGACAGAACATTTCTTCATGGTGGGGAAGTAGTGAGGATACTTCAGGGTGACCTTCAGATTGTCTCCATCCTTCTCCAGAGAGCTCAGGAAGTCCTCGGGGAGACCGCCTTAGATGAACACACATGATTAATGTCTTAAGAATTTGTGATGAGAACCAGGTGCGAGTGTCTGAAGCTCACCCAGCTCGTCCCTGCTGAAGGACAGACAGGTGGTGTCCTCGTTCAAGTTCTTGTTGAAATCGATGCACAGGTTGCTCAGCTTCTTCTTTATGGTCTTAATCTCCTGTTAAGCACAGAGACGATCATAAGGTGAGAACATGTAGCACACTACATTAATCCCATGAAGCGGGAGCAGCTCTGATATTTATGAAGATGAGCTGTAAAACAAAGCTGCTGCAGGACGGACGATGTGATGAAGGCACGAAGGAGACTAATGGGCGGAGACGAGTGATGTTCTCAGATATGCTGGACATGATGCGAGTGAGGCAGGATGATGATGATGATGATGATGATGATGAGGAGTACTTATTACTTGGCACATGAAGCCCAATCAGAAGCTAACGCTACATGATTATTGCTGTGGAGTCGGTGGAGACCTGCTCATCATGAACCTCTGATATCACCTCGATTGTTCTCCTCAGCACGGTGAGAGTGACGGAGCTGTTTCTAAACTCTGATTGGTGTGTTCACCTCCACCTGAACAACCCACAGCATTAATGAAGGTTCAGCTTAACCTTTGACCCTGAAGTGAGTAACCAGATCCAGACAGAAAACTGCTCCTGATGGTGTGAACTTGTGAGGTGATGGTTGTGTCTCCTGAAGTCGCTGGATCTAAACCTTCACCTCTCGTGTCTCTTTGACCAGGTGGAGGCCGTTCCTCTTCCCCAGTTTGATCAGGCGCTCCAGGTAACGTTTGGACTCGGCAGCGAGGCTGTCGGCGCCAATCTTCTTCTGTAGACAGAAAAAGAAAACCCGTTATCAGAACCAGAAACCAGGACCAGGTGTCAGAAAGGCTGCAGATGTCAAAGGGATCAGATGATTTGGGAGTCGCTGTGTTTTCAACAAACAAGATGTTTTTTAGTTTCCTTGCGAACTTCAAACAACAAGCAGATCATTTTGGAGATGTTGATAATAAATGTCGAGCAAGGTCTCCGGGCGTCACACGTACAACAAACACTGGAGTGTAAATCAGCTTTCACTGTTTGTGATGCGGACGTACGAGTTGACGTAATAATTCATGGACAGCTTCGAACACCAATTAAAATCTGAACCCGCCACTACAACAGAGAACGAGCAGCAGCAAAAGCAAACTGCAACGCAGCGACCGCCGGCTCATCGACGAGTCGTCACACATTTATAATGTTAATTGATCTGAATATATTTTGTACGACAAGCTGCTTCTGTTCTGAGATCCAGTGTTTGAATATTATACGTCCGCTCACCTCCAGAGCGACGATCCTCTGGTAGACGTCCTCCCTCATGCTCATCTCCACGTCGAACTCAGACAGCAGCTTGTCGGCATCCGTGCTCGCCGCTCGCACGTCCTTACAGGAAGACACGTGCTGCGGGAAGTCCAGCATGTTCCTCTGGACTGAAACACAGAGGGCGGGGTTAGACCGGAGGGGAGGAGGATGGGGTGATATATGAGAGGGCAGGTAAGACAGAAGCGGGGTGGTCAGACAGAGGAGATAAACAATACTGTCAGTTTGATTGATGGACTGATCTTCTCCTTGCAGACCCCGATGTCGACCGGCTGTTCATAGAATTCTGAATTAAACTAATACTAAAATTATATGAAAACAGTTTCATAATGACACAACAGACATCTGTCTCCCCAGCAACGCCTCCATCTCCTCCTGCGGGGCCGCAGGGCGTTCATTCACCATTTTATGACAACAAGGAGCTTTGTTATGAATTCCTAATAATATAAATACTGTATCATAATGTAATATTTAAGACTATGTCTTGGTTTCTATGGAAACAGAACATCAAGTATTTCTAACTGCAGCAAACACTCCAACAGTGATATACAGTGAATGTTCCTCTGAGGACTGTTACACTCTGATGCTGCGACTGGTTTTCCTGTTCAGCTGTGTTTCCGCCTGCAGCGGCGGTCGAGCTGTTTTCAGGTTTTCCAAACAGACCGAGTCCATTGTGGCGGCAGCTGCTGGTGTGGCTGTTTCTCTACAAACTGCTGATGGCGATCTTTACACCACAGTACCGACGGCTGACTCAGAGCTTTCCTGCAGCGCTCACAAAGGACGAGCAGCGCGGCCGCGCCGTCGGGTTCAACGGGGTTTGACCTCTTTACATTCCTCTTCATCATCTGAACTAACGGCAGAAATGTTTTGCCGAGCAACATGAACAATCTCTGGGACGGTTTCTGTTGGGGAAATTATTTATAGATTCATCCGTCAATTATCAATCAATGAAATGGGGAAAAATGTTGACAAGTTTCCTAAATATCAAAGATATTCAGTTCAGGATCACAAAAGATTATTATAATTGTCGCAGCTTCGATATGAAGATTTTTTTATTTCCTTTAAGTCATTTTAGAGTTTGTCTTTTATAAGTTTATATATTTTGCATTTTAGTTTGAAATCGCTGTTGCAGGATGACGTGGTCCAGTTAAAGGACCAGTTAGTAATTAAGGTGAGAGGATGAAGGTTAGTGAATCACTAGTGTGAGAAAGAAGTTCATTCCACCATTGTGGTGCCGGGAATGAGAAGCGTCTCCCGAGTGATGGAGGGGCGAGGCGGCCTGCAGGGTTGGAGGAGTGCGGGGAGGTTTGGAACCCGACCATCAAGTGCAGATAGGAAGCTCTTCACCCTGCAGGGCGGCGGTCCAGACCTGCAGACGAAACTCACTCCAGCCGCAGCGATCTTGTTCATCAGTCAGCTGACGACCGCAGGTGAATGTTGGAACATTACTCATCTGGTAAACAGAGTTTCACCCTCCAGCTCATCCTGAGGAAGTTAGAATTGTGACCTCTACTCATCTGTAAAAAACATTACCCAGACCTTCATGAAAGAGACGATGTTTTGGACATGTGAGATGGAGTCAGATGATGGGAGAGTGGGCTGGCAACCTTGGTGGAGGTCGGCGCTCTTTAAACGTCCTTCTAGTTCCAAGTGACTCATACTGTTTGGTTTGTTGTCTATTTGTCGTTGAGTTTTATGCGTTTAAGTTCACAGCTCTAAAAGACTACTTTCCATCAGCTGGTGTTACAAAGTCACGGTCATGTGCAGAGACTCACCGGTGTACTCGACCTCGGCATCAGCGAGGGCCTTCAGCGTGTTCTCGAAGGTGACGCTGTCCAGGTCCAGAGAGCCGACGCGGTCGTACGCCTTCTTGGTGTTGGCGATGAGTTCATCGGAGAGCTGCTTAATCTGCTCGGCACTCAGATCCCAACGCAACCGGTTGTCAGAGCAGACCGGCGCCGGGCTGCCAAACACCACCTCACCTAGAACGACAAGCAGCCGGACGGGTGAGGAGACAGGGGAGGAGACGGTAGAGGAGACAGGTGAGGAGATGGGCCAGGACATCTTTCCATCTCTTAACATCAGAAACAGATTTAGTTTGGAATGAGAGTTTCATGTAAATTCTCTCAGCGTTTAGGTCATCTGTTCACGAAGCAAAGGGACGCTGCCCCTTGGCTGGCTTCAGGAAGTTGGCCAATAAGAAGAGGGTGAGCTTTTAGGGAAGGGGTCTTAAAGTGACAGCAGCTGAAACAGCTCATTTCAGACAGAGGATGAACTGAGGGGTTGAGTAAAGGGTCAGTAGAAGATAAATAACACTTGTTTACAATGTGATTTATGCAAAGTGACTCAGAATAAAAATATAAAGCTACAAATTAGTGAATCTAATCTTTGTATTCTCATGTATTTGCACAGATAATTCTGTGCATTTCAATAATTTATTACTGGAACATTTAAACATTTATTTTCTTCTGACTTTAAAATGATTGTATTGAAATGTTTGTGTTCAACATAATACTTTATCTTAATTAAATACTGACAAAGATGTATATAAAACAAAGGAAATTCATTATTTTTCTTTAATACATGCAAACAATATATTTGTCATCATAACAATGTGTTGTGTTTCATATTTACTGGACTAATTACAAACGCATTTTCCTCTGCAGTGTACAGGTTAATGAACCCCCCATTTCACTTTACACCTGCTGGTCCCAGTTGGATTTTCAGTGAGAACCACCCGGAAAAAGATGACAATGATTTGCGGTTTTAATTTGTAATCGGTCAAATACAACCTCACGCACACGATGTGTGCTCGAGGATGAAACTGCAGTTTGGAGACAACACATTGCTCAACAGTTAGCTCGGTGGATAAACACAGTGAGCTAACGGTTAACTAGCATACTACGGCGGCCAGCAAGGCTCCAGAACTACACACAAACCTTTCGACCACACCAGGATTCTCTCGGTACCGGTCCAAACAACCAGCAGGTCAGGTTAAGTAATTAACCACTTTCATTAAAGTGGGCAGCTGCTAGCACACCTGCTAGCTAATGTTAGCTGAACCGGACTCAGTGTAAAGCAGCGCAGAAAAACATGGACAGGAAACATGACGTGATTTAACTTCTCGAATCGTCTCGGACACGTTAAAATCATCAGTCCGTTACTCACCTGTCGGGCTCATAACGGAGAAACGGGATGCAGGTCGGTCAGGTCCGAGTGCTTCACTGACAGGAAGCTTCAGGGAGGAGGATTAAAAGGAAACTCCTCAGTTCCGGTCACAAATTTCAAAATAAACTAAACTGACGCGCAGCCACAGTCAGGAAGCAGTTTTTATTTTCTGTCGTTAACAAAATGAAATAAGCTTCTTTATTAATTCTATTTGATATCTAGTTATTTATTTTCATCACCCCAATAAGTCTGGTGTATATTTTCTAATGTATAATATTGTTTTAACTATATTTGCACAGTTATAGAAGAATTGTCAGAATTCATTTTATTGTTAAATACGCTAAGTCACGATGTATAGAAGCTAATTTCTGGCACTTTGATACAAAACAAAGATCCTGCAAGTCTTTATATTTAGAAACCTTCTTGAAATCATGACAAAACCCTTCTTGAATATGAGCAACTCGATATAAAACCTGTCATGACGTCATGAGAATTTGTGGCTGCAGTCGTTGCCACAATCGATCTTGTGTCAGTTCCTCCATGAAATGTTCCATCTTTAATTAACATGGATTATATGGCGTCACATTACTAGACTTTTATTTCCACTGACACAACCTGAAGAGAAACATGATTATATTAAAGAAAAAAAGAGCTAAAAATACTAATAATATTTTATTATCTGATTTCAGCGACATTCTGAACAATTCAACTTTGTAATCAGACTTTGGCTGATTGTGAGATTAAAAATAAATTAAGCTCTTCTTACAATACAAATTAACATGTGTTTTCCTTCACAAGCAAACAAAGTTGTTAAAGAGACGATGAATGTTTCAGTAGATGCTGAAAAGTAATAGGACGGGTGTTTCTAACACAACAAAAGCAGACTGATAATCCAGACACCAGAGATCTTCAAACGAATCATTCCTCGTCACCCGACCCAGAGAAGATGGCATGTTTCCAGCACCACACTTCATAATTCTGTTGCTCATTAGCTAACAGCTCCGAGCTAACAGCTCGAGGGTTAACAGCTGGTGGTTTTACAGTTGAAGCTCCTCTGTGGTGGCTAACGGCTGAGATGATGCTAAACTAACGTGTGCGTTAATGTTTCCCTTTTGTTCCTTAAACCAGAAGTTAAATCTGTGAAGACAAGTGTCCCTGTAGTCCTCAGGGTCCATCAACACGTCACTCCATCATGACGCCACGTTGTTAGGGATTCGTTTCGGAGACAGTAACAGAGTTTCTCAGGTCATTTCTCTGAGTTTTCCAGAATTGACTGTTTTCAGTCTAAATATCTTAAAGAGACGCTAAAGGAGCCTCGTATCTGTCTGTGCATGCAGCAGTGTCTCCCAACCATTGTGAGGACGCTCATGCATTGCGAGGATGTTTATGCATTGTGAGGACGTTTTGTAGTGTCCTCATAACTTTAAAGGGCTGTTTCGATGGTTAAGACCTGGACGTGTGCTACGGGACTAGTTGATGTATTCTGTTGGTGACGGTCCTCATGACTATAGAAGACAACGTGTTAGGACAAGACGTCAAGTGTGACCATCCCTCTCTGTTTCTTCAAGATGGCGACCGCCTGCTCGTGTGTCGACCCCTGCAAGCTCTCTCCATTGACCGCCAGGACCTGATCGCCTCTCTTCAGACGCCCGTCCACGGCCGCGGCGCCCTGAAACACAAACCCACACTCACCTGTAAATATCTGTGTGTTTCACACTCGTCTTGTTACAAGACGTAAGTAACAAAACTTGATTTGATCTCAGCAGTTCACCAACATCGGTTCTGCTGAATCTTCAACCATATTAGATCTGAATGAAACATCTGTTACGACTTTCATTATAATGCTGATGTATTGTAATAATGATAGTAATATGTATGTATGAAAGTATTTCATATTGTACTATACATCCTCCGACCAGCGTGGGGCGATGATTTCTAGATGAGAGAATTGAGGTGCTGCGGTGGGATCGTCTGTGAGACCGTCTCTCACCTTGTTGAAGACTGTCTTCACGTAGATCGGCAGGTCTCCATGCGGGCTGCCGAAGCCTCCGACGATGCTGAAGCCAAGTCCTTCTGAGCCTTTCTCCAGACTGATGCTGCAGGGCCGCGGAGCCCTGAGGGGAGGGGAGGGTGAGCACATTGCTTCCTGTCATCATGCTTACCTGTGAGTGTGTCGTGTGGTGTGTGTGTGTGTGTGGACTCACTCCGGCTCTGTTGTCTCTGTGTCATTGTGGGCAGGCGGACTCGAGCTGCTCGACAAACTCTCCACCTGACTGGCGATGTCGCTGATGTTAGTGTCTGCTACCACCTGACACACCAACACACACACAAAGAACTTTAGAGGAAACACAAAGAAACTAAACAGGATGAAAAAGTTTGTGTGTGTGTGCGTGTGTGTGTGCGTGTGTGCGCGTGTGTTACCTTCAGGCTGATGTTGCTGTGGCTGTGCTTCAGCATGGTGACGACGTCGCTGTGTGACAGACCGTCCACAGACTGATTGTTGATACTGATGATCCTGTCGCCGACCTACTCAAACACACAGACACACACACACACACATAATTGAGGGACGTCCTGACTTCTAACAGTCTCACAAACATCGTAGTCACACATTGAAACACTCATGTACCTTCAGTCGTTGTGTCTTGGCGGCGACACCATTGGCCTGAATCATGGCGATGAAGATGGGGATGTCACCCAGCGGGCTTCCCTTACCCCCCGCTATACTCACTCCGAGGGAGTCACTAACACCCTGAGAGGGTAAGGACTTCATCACAACACACACTAACTCTGTGTGTGTGTGTCTGATTGTGTGCTTTTCTGTGTGTGTGTGTGTGTGTGTGTGTGTCTGTTTGTGTCTGTGAGTCCGTATGTCTGTCTGTGTGTGTGTGTTTATGTGTGCGTCTGTGCGTCTGTGTGAGTCAGTGTGTGTGTGTGTGTGTGTGTGTGTGTGTGTGTGTGTGTTACCCTCGTGATCTCCACTGTACGGACGTCAGCTTCAATCCCTGCAAACGAACACAACATGAGTTTTTATTGTGGAATTATCATCTGTGGGAAAAGACCAGATAAACTCTTCACGAAGTTTTAATTCACAGATAAAAAGAAGTGCTGGTTAACATAGTTATTAGTTCATCAGTTAGAAGTTGTTATCTGGTCCATCTGACAGCCTGAAGTAACATCGGTTTGTTTTTTCCATTAAGAACTCAAAGTGAAAAACATGAGAATAAAAACTTGAGTTGTACGACAGAAGTCCTTGTGGGCGGGTCTACCTGGGCTGTTGGCTGAGGAGGAAGTGATGTCACTAACAGACTTCAGCCTGTTGTCAGGGGGCATCGGGCAGGTGGAGGACGGGTTCAGGGGGTCAGAGGTCAAGGTCCTTGGGAGGGGCGGAGCCATAACCCCTGAGCTGTTCCCACTAACACGACTCATCTGGAGAGAGTTTATATAAACTGTGTCACAAATCACTTTCTGTCCAGCCTCCATGTGAACTAATCTGCCCCTCTACGGTGAGAGGATGAAACTTCGTGCCTCCCAAAGGCAACTTATTTTTGATTTCAACCATCAAAGATTCTGAAAAAATTGTTCTGAAAGAGGAACTGGACACGAAGGACACGAGTGTCTCCTGCTGCGAGATACACGAGAGAGAAAGTCTCAATAAGCATCAAGTTTCTGTTTATTAGTCAGTTCTGCTAACAACTACTACGTCTTCATCATCAGACAGACGGACACGGAATCACAGACACAGATACACACACACGTGTGGACACTCACCTGACTTCCCTGCGAGTTGCGTCTGGACGAGATCCAGGAAGCAGCTTTGAGTCGTCCGAGCTCCAACAGGACCGGACCGCGGGCGCACTGCCGACACACACAAATCATTTGCTTCACGACTGTGATGTTTGTTTACACTCATCTGCTGAAGGAGGTAAGTTTCTTTACTTCACAGCTCACACTGGACGTCCCTCGTGTAATATGTGACATCACAGCTGGTTTGAGCCAATCATGGTCCAGTAAATGACACAAGCCTCCATCAGTATGATGTCGTGTTTTATATACTTTTATACTATTTACCTCCACTGAGGGCGTAATGTAATTCACCCGGTGTCACAACATGACCCGGCTGTATGTGTGTGTGTGTGTGTGTGTCACCTTTAGTATGGCAGCGACAGTTTCCTGGGAGGCGTGTCTCGTGTCGTCACCGTT
>CAAKHC010001440.1:1383-29651 GCA_901007825.1 Macroramphosus scolopax
GGGAAATGTAAACACCGACACACTGACTGAGAGTTTTTGTTTGTTAGCTTGGTAGGCTTTATCGTTGTGAATTCCTAGCAGAAATAACTCTGCGGTGCTGCTTTTCTTTCGTCAGCTCTGTTACGACCTTAATAACGTTACTATTTAACTATACCAGTGAGCTATCTATCCAGCGACAGCCAAAGCGCTAGTTAGCTAGCTAGTGTTACAGCTCCATTGCTAGCTTTAGCAACAACAATATATTAACACCGGTTAATCCTTAAACTATCTAACGTTACTACCAAACCATACACTGATGCAGCTTGATGGAGGACTACGACAAGTTTGTGCAGCGTCGTTACTCCCAGTTGAGGAAAACTGAGGAGAAACAAAAAACTTCACCAGCATCTTCTGTCATCTTCTTCTATGGAGAGCCCATCCTGCCTCCCCTGGTATGAGCTCAGTTTTTAAGTTGAGAAAATACTCGACTGAGGTTTTAATATTTTCTAACAGTAATACGCCGTAATAGAAAGGCAATTCAATTTACCAATTTGCTGTATCTTATTTGACTGCTTTGGAGGTGGGCATATTGTCAGACTGTAATTGGTAATTGTGAAACATTGCTGCTGAATCGTTAACTTTTAATCTTATCGAATACTATTAGCAAGTGAATTACCACGCATCAGACCATTTGGTACTTTATTCACTTTTATATCTGTGTGTAATGGATGTTAGTTTTTGCCTGATGTTCCAAAAAATATAATAAAACAATCACCTGTGACTTTCAGCAAATTTGAAGGAACTCTTCACTGTTTCTGAACATCTCAATCAAACGAATCGAATAATTAAGTGAATGTGTTAAAAAACAAGAAGGTAAAAATATTATGAAGGTTATTTTTAATTGCGAGCCTGTTGTGAAACATGCTCATATGTCTGCTTTCTATTGATAACAGCTCTCAGAGGAACAAAGAGAGGAAATGCAGCGAGACAGAGAAGCAGCACAAAAGCATGCAGTCCACAGAAAGTTCAATCAAAGAATGGCCTATGTAGAAAATCTTCTGCACAGTGTTCAGGTAATTAAAATTTTTTTTTTTATCGATCCTCTTGTCAAGCCTAATACATGACACATGTGTGTTCCTACGTCTACCAACACTAGCCTAAGAGTCACTCTGTGGTATCTACTTTTATGACACAGATCTTTTTAGCCCCTCCTCACTTCCCTCAAGTATTTCTACCTTTTGCCAGGCCATCTTTGTAAATAAGAATTTGTTCTGAAGACTTAAGTCTGCCTGATTAACTAAAGATAACGAAAGTATTAAAAAACAAAAAAGGACACTGAATACAATAGGTTCACTTAAATAAAGATCCTCAGACATGAATATTCCTGTCATGTATTTTAGTACAATTGTCCGATTAAATAAAGGCCATGCATCATACAGATGTCATTTGAAGATTTATTTGATTTGGCTGACTGTGACACAGTGACAACTATGAGTAAATAAAGAACTATTAATTAAAACATACATCTCTGTCATTTTGAAGCTAGTGTCCATTGACTATTGATAACAAGCCCAGAAATGTTGACAACAATTATGAAGAAATCAAATACAATTTTGTAAAAGACATCACATTGCCCACATGAAAGCACCTTAACAAATATTATAGTCAACTATACAAAGACAGACAGACATAAAACTGACATCTCAATGGAATAGGTCTCTGAGACAGTTATATATTGTGATGCTTTACATGATATTGAACGCATGAAAAATAAATAATTTTCTATGATACATTGCAGCCGAGGAGTACGCCAACATTGGAGGACTTGCTTCAGGAATTGAAGATCAACACAAAGTCCTCATCTTCCCACAACACTAGCAATGATTCGGTGTTGCAAAGTAATTTTTCTAATGGGACAAAGAATAGTCTGTCGCTTTCGCCACCACCAGTCATCAGTGAAAAAGACAGTGCTTCTCTTCCACCAATGTCATCAACAACATATAGTGCCTTTCTCACCTCTAATGTGAAACCTCAGCAAAGTTACCAGGAGAGATGCCTTACTGACCAACAGTACAGCCAACAAGCATCACAACCGGGTTCTCTCAATGGTGCGAGCCACTGGTCGCCATCCTCTGGCTATGTGACCTGCGAGAATATTGAAAACACCACCAGTGATTCGAGAAGGATTCATTTATGGACAGAGGGGCATGACTTTGGCTCTATGGAGGGAGCTGGAAATATGGGTGACTTTTTCCTTCACAGCACCTCAAACACAATTGCCAAGATGCCTGCTATTATTAGCCACCCTCCCATAGATGGAGAGGAATTGGAGAGGAGTGGACAAGAGTCAACATTTTGTAATAGTTTTATAGCAGTAAATGACGTTTGCTGTACCTTACTCCAGGAGGATTCAGTCATATGTGACCAATTCTCAGGAGAGAATCTTGAAAACACTTATCTCGACAGCACAGAGACTCAAGATAATCTTCCCTTCACTACAGTACTTGACATTAGTAAAGATCAGATTTTGGAAAAAATGGATGTTCCAGTCCCTTCATTAGGAAACAGTGGTTCAGAACAATCAGATTTATCTCAGACATCAATCACTCATAACTGTCCAGTAACACACATGCACATTCAGCATGGCCCAGGAGAAACAGAACTAGCAGACATCCAGGTACATGAAGCCGATTCAATGCCATCTCAGGAGCCTTATCACCTGAGCCTCCAGTGTCTGCTGAAGAAATCTCAGGCATATCGGTGTCGCCAGCGCATGATTAGGAACCAAGCCAAGAACTCTAAAATCCAGGAGAGAGCAAAAGAACAGCCAAGAATGGAGGAGCAGAGCCTATCTGATAAGGAAAATGACGAGTTCCCCTACAAGGGGACGGTCACTTCAGAGGGGAAGAAAACCAAAGAGAAGAGAGGCACTTTTAAACTGTCAGTAGCGACTTCCCTAAAAGAATCCTATAAAAGTGAGAGGATGATTGAGGATGAGCTGAACTGGAAAAGGGGGAACTCTAAATCTAAAAGCACAGGTATAATAAGAGATGGAAACAGTACGGAAATGACCAATGCTGAGGAGGAAACCACCTTAACAAACAATAGCATGAACATTTCCGAAGAGGTCATAACAACATCTAAAAAAATCACTGACTTCCTTCAGCATCAGCCCATGTCTACAGAAACCTCCCCGTTCCAGGAAGCCCATCACTTGACCAGTCGCAAGAGTACCAAGAGTCCCACAGCTTTTTTTAAATATCACACTATCCCAGCACCTAATTTCTGTACAAGTCCTGTTAGCTGCAAGAGTAAAAGCCTTATCAAAGGTAGAGAAGCCGTTGATAGAGCAGAGACCCTAAAGGTGGGAGTTCTGGTCAATGAACACCAGAACCTCAATGATGAGGAATGCAACCTGGGACATCAAACCTGCCAGATTACCACAGTCAATCAAGCAGTTGAAGGTAATGCATCAAGCGTATTAGGCAAGAGTTCACAGCACATAGATCAGCTTGTGTCAAACCTCTCCAGTTTAAAAGTTCTGATCTCAGATCTGGAGTCTACACTGGCAGAGAATTTGGACAATCAAAGCCAAACTGAGAGAATCCTGCATGGTCACCCCTTTGAAAGTATAAAAAAACATATTGGGCAAATTCAAAATGATCAACATATGCAGCTTGGTCAAAGTGATTGTCAAAGTCAGGACTACAAACTGAGCGATGATTACAGAAATGATGTAGAGAAAGACCAAAGGCACAAGGAATGGTCGGGAAGACAATCATGTAAGAACTTGCATAAAGATTCAAAACAAGAACAAGATGACGATTCTCTCGTACTTCAGAAAAAAGAGGCAGCTTATTTAAAAGAACTCAGGCTAGTCGAAGCTGTAACCATGGAGCAAGTCAAGGATAACCATAAAGATACAAAAGTATTTATCAATAATTCTGAACAGCGTGGGGGCTGTAAAAAAACGCAGCCACAAGCTAAATGCATCATTTCTGTTGCCCAGCGGATGCGTGTTCCTGATATTTTCCGAAATTTTCCATCTGAACCCATTATTTCACATAATGTCCCAGTGCTTTTGGATACCAGTAACCATTCAATGGAAAGGAAGAATGAGTTGGATGTGGAAGTTGCTGACTCAACTCACTCGTCGTCTCTCAATCAGTCATATGATGTGAACACACCGTCTGGGCTGTGGCTCTTCGAAGGGCCAGGATCTGACCAGAGCTCAATAGATCATCCTATTCAGGAGAAGCATCTGACCCCAGAGAGCGGGGATGACAGTGAAGGCGGAGTATCCAAGGTCAAACGGAGATTGTTAATGCATGTGTCGGAGGAGATTGCAGATACCGTTGGAGGAGCTGGCCCAGGGCTCAGACACAACTCCAGCACTCCACGAGGTAAGACCAGGACAGAGGTGACAAAATATAAGCAACAGAGGGCTCAGAGTGTGCAGGTTCCAGATGAACACTACATTATGCTATTCTACATTCTGCATTCATCAGATCTGCTACAAAGTAGACACTCACTAAAAGCCAGAATAAGAACAGTAGTGATTTCCTAAAGCGATCCAAAGTTTTTGTTATCTATATGATAGGGTTGCACAAATTGGGGAAATCTGCGATGATACTCTGGTTTAAATGAACAATTTGGACGATAGTCGATGCAGATACTGATGTATTTTCTTTGGTTTTTGTTATTTGCTCCCCCTTTTGTGTCAAGGAAACAAACGTCTTCATTAATAACTGACCTGTTTTAAAGTCAGCCTAAGCTGATGAAAAACACCTGCATACTTCCTGCCCTCGATGATGTGTTTTTTAACCAAGCTGTTGGACCTTCGGCCGTCCCTGCTAAGATTTTGTCTTTCCAGCAGTTTATCTTCCTATGTGACAGCATATTGTGGTATTAATTGATTACAGCTGAAATGAGGTTGTGTGAAGGTCGTGACGGTCAGAAGAACCAACAAAAGCAGCTGATACGGTTCCACGCCGCTCAGGTCAGAGCCTTGCAAGATGAGCACCGAAGACAACAGGACCATCTACTACATGTGAGATTAACAAAGAAAAAACATTATTATTGAAATTAACTTTGAATGCTTGAATTATGTAAATGTAAAGACATACAGTAGTTTACATATACAGTTATGTATACAGTTTACATTTAAGAAATTTAAATAATCACCAGAAGAACCTTTGTTGCACATCATCTAATTAGCAGATACATTTTAGGTTGTAACATTTCCACATGAGCAGCCTTGAGTTTAATGAAATGCAGGAAAGTAAATAAAAGCTTAAGTTGTTTCTCAAATGATTAGACTAACAGAGATCTACCACACACTTTTGTAACATAAAATGATACCGTCGTGTTAATATGTCCTCCGTCCAATCGGCCTTCTTCTTGCATTTTATTGCATCACTTGTTGCTGTACAGATCTAGAAGTACGTAATTCCTGTACAGCAGCCAGAATTTACTTTACCAACCTTTTTGACTCCACCCAAAGTCACCTATTAAGAATTAACGTTCAGCCCCAGTGTCTCCATATTTTAAAAATGAGGATAGGCTTTGAGAGTTTCCTTTACGAATTCACAGAGCTGTGATCTCGCAATGACCCTAAACGTTCTTTTGAAGCTAGAAGCCGACCTTTCAAAGGCGCTGGCACTGTTCCACTGTTCCATATGCATACACACACACACACACACACACATGCACACACGCACACACGCACACACGCGCACGCGTTGTTGCTCTACCTGTTAGAGTGTGCTACTGGAGCCCCGGGTCGTGGGCAGACTACAGACATCTGCTCATTACAAGAGACCTTCAGACTCTCTCCAGTAAAAAAAAACACACAGGGATTCAAACATAAATGTTTCATTACATCCCTAAGAGGCGAGCTGGCATGGTCGCCTGTTTCTGTGTGTGTTTGTGCGCACTTGTGTGTGTGTGTGAACACTTCAAGGACGCCTGCTGTTCTTTGGCAACCAGTTCCTCTATCTTCGGCTTATTCTTAGATGGTGTCCTTGTCCTATTAATCACCGTCTCTGCTTAATTTATACACCCTCAACAACAATATACTTAACATAAGCTGTTTAATACAAAATACTTCTTTCGAGTCCCCTCCGTCCTGCCGTCATTCCTGATGAGAAGAGATAGAAGCTAGCTGGACTCATTGGTAGAGGGAGGAGGGGGCCAAGGGAATTGACACAGAAACGGAAAGGATAATTTGTTTAATTCATGAGCGTCTGTGGTTAAGTGCCAGATCGTCCCGCCGAGTGCCACCGCTAATGGTCCCTTCTTTACTCTTTTTTTTTATCTCCCCTCATCCCTCTCTTTGTTTTGTCTCATACCTCCTCCACCTTCCCCTTTACACTCTGGCTATATTATTTTCTCCATCCCTCCTGTCTCATTATCCCTGTCATCCCTCTCCTGCTCCTGTGCTCCCACCCTCATTTCATCCCTCTTGCCTCTGTGCCCCTTCTCTCCCCTTCTGCCTCTTTCTCTCTACCCTCAATTAATTTCTTCCTCCTGCCTCATTTGCTATCCTTTCCAGTTCAATATTTTCCAACCTTGTGGGCCCCCAAATGTATGTACGCATGTCTGCACATATACATTCATACGCATATCGTTTTTATTCCTTGCCTTCAACCTCTGTGTCTCCTTCTCAGGCGTTGGAAGGGCACTACAGTCTCCTCCAGAGCATGTCCTTCCCTTGCTCAATGGCAAGCTCACGTCTTGGGGACAAGTTGACCTTTCCTCCCCTCTCTCAGGTATAAAATTACATTTGTTCAGTAATGTCAGTGATGTGAATGCTGGTGATGTTCATCTGTGTGTCCCCGCATTTTTTATTCACCACCAGTTGGTTCAGTCTTTTCAGGTGAAACAAACACTTCAAGTTCAATGCCTTACTCATAACCTACATTATCTGTCATCAGCCTCAAATCGCTCTGCCAGCAAAGCAGCTCATACTGAGTTGAAAGTGTTTGCTCAAACAGACATGTACCTATTAATGCTTAAAAATCAACAAGTGAGCGACAAACACCCGTTGCTTATTATTCCGCTTATTATTCCCCATTATAATGATGAGCTGCATGACCACTTGCATTGACGCCTAAACAGATGCCAGACAAAAGACCTTGAGAATCTGCGTGGGAAATTAATTGGTTGTCATTGATAGAATTAGCATTCACCTCTCACTTCCCCTCTGGTTCTCATTATTCACCCCTCTCATCACTCGTTCTCCTTCTACTTTAGCCCTCCGGCTCTCTCCTAGAGCACTACCGCCCCCTGCTGTTAGCAGCTGTAAAAGGCTTTCTAACTCGCAGGATGTTGAGGACCGAGAGAGTGGCGCAGCTGGTGCTCACTATCAAGGTGAGGAAGACCGGCAGTGTCACATCTGCTTTAGCCGTCTTATTGATGAGGATAACATTTTTGATTGAAAAGGGACCTTATCAGGTGACATTCTGATAAGGAAAAGCACAGGTGTCACTAATAATAGTGACCCATTCTACTCAAGGGTAATAATCAGCAGTCACAGTGAGCCAAAATGAGAAACCTTAAACAAAAGCAGCTAAATGGAATTCACTCAATCATTTGATCATTTACGCCATTGATTATCCAACTTTGTCATGTTGTCAAGCCTTTCAACTGTGTGTTTGGTGTGTGTGTGTGTGTGTTTGGACATCTAGGACACACAGCATTTCCTGCAGGCTTTCCGGAGCCCCAGTAGAGGAGAAATCTGTAGCAAACAGGATCTTTTATTGCAGGAGAGAGTCACTCTGCAGGTATTAAACGCATGTGTATTTATCTGTTAACCTCCCTCCTCTTTTCTCCCACATTGTCAATGATCAATTATTCCCCTCATTAGCATATAGCTTAGAAAAGATACTGCGATTACACACATTTATTCAAACCAATGTCTGCTGTGTAACTGTTTTCCCCTCCAGCTGCGAGCTGCACGTTATGAGGTTCATGACATTTTCTTCAGCCTGTCAACTGAAGAAAGGATGCAGCTGATCCACTGGGACAGAGAGCTACTGAGAGAGAGAGAGCTCAGGCTACAGGTAAACTTTTTTGAGGCGCTGGACGAATTACAGCATAAGTCAGGGAGGCAATTACAAATGATTATGCATCACAACTAGATGGGCAACTGATGGCACACTTACTTAATGTCAGTATTAAATCACAGTCATTGACTTCTAGTCATTTAAGTTTTAATATGATAGAACATATTGATTCGCATCATGTGTCGAGTACTGTCGATACCTTCAAGGGCACCAGACTCTCACACTGCTTCATGATGAGTCTAACATCTTGATTCCACAGGGATCAACTGTGTTGCTTTTGCTTTGACTTGCTGATTTTGTCATTTTTCTTTGGTTCGGTACTTCTACTATTGATAAGAATGCTTGTGTAGTTAGGTGGTTTCTCTTTGGCTGTTTTATTAGGTGTTATGGTTGTTATTTAGATTCTTCTGAAATCCATTGCAGCTAGGCTTCAACTATTGTGTTGGTTGTGTGCACTTTTCCATTCTTCTGCTGACTGTTACTGTGGATAGAAGAGCAGAGACTAATGCACTGTGTGTTATGTGTTTTTGCACGTTAAGACTGGGCTCACAAGCTGCCCTAAAGGAAAGACTTCTCTGTCAGCCGCAACACAAAAATCCCTCGAGAGGAAGAGAGGAATTGTGTGAGTTTTCATTTAATTCTTTAGTCCTTGTATTGTATATGCATATGCAAGGACACATGTGAGACTGAACAAGTTACAAGAAAACATTCAAGATCTGCATCTGATTTATTATTATATATTGAATGTATTGAATTTTACAAGGTTAATATTTTTCACAAGTATTTTTGTAGTATCGTAGCAAAGTAGCAATGTTCATCTTAATGTTTTTAATAAATGTAAAATACTGCAGGCGAACCAAATGTTTTTTTCATTTCAAGGCAGTACCTTTGTCAGCAGGTAAACTCCTGTCTTCTTTTCCCTCCAGGATCCAGAAAAAGACAGCAGAGCGGCAAAGGGGAGTTCTTACTGTTGGACGCAAGACTGGGATTTCTCCCGACCAGCCGCCAGAAACCAAACGAGGACAGTTCAGAGCAAATCCTAAGAGGGTCCCCAAGAGCACTTACTCCTCGAGACCCTGATGACATGTTCCTAATAGGCCCCAGTGAGAACTCCTAATAAGACCCCTCAAGATGTCATTAATATTGTATAACTTGGACAGTTTCAGAATCCAAAATCTATATCTGACTGCAAGTGATCCCTTCTTCTGTTATACCATTGTGTTTGATATCTGGTGTGAATCCTTTTACATTGTCCGACGAGAGTAAAATGGAATAGTGACTACAGCAAACACTGTGGACATAGCTTTACTCTTTGTCAAACATTATAGATGGCTCAGTAGTTTCTTTACCAGGCCTGCTTCCTGTCCTTTTCATCAAGCTCATTGTATTCATGCTGAAGATTAAGAGAGAAATGATGCATCCTTTACTCCACCTTTAAACCTTTTGCACTGCACCTGAAAGAGTTAATTCACAGCAGACATGAACAAGTGAAATCCATAACATGAATGGTGACACTGTTAAATTTGAGTCCATGGCCAAGCAGCATGAATACATTCTTCAATCTTCTGTGTATTAGTGGATGCTTTTACCTGAAATTACTCAATGAAATCAACTGGGGAAGGAAATGTTACTGTTTTAATGAGCCTGTGGCTGGGTTTGCAAATGGACATTGCTCTGTTTTAAGGGGTCACAAGCTGAAAAGAAAGCATGCAGGAATCCATGGTAGTGACCCTGGAACTGAAATATTTAACAGGAATGTAGCCGCTAAAGCTATAAATTAAACCATTGCTTAAGCTGATATTGGTTAAAATATCTGCTGTGAAAGGGCTTATTAACCAGATCACTAGTTCAGCTGTTTTTGACAATGTTTTTTCACTTTCCCAGTGATAAAGCTTTGCTCTGTAGAATTTTCATATTTGAAGTACACAACAATTCAGTTCCTAAAAATGTATGAGGATGTTCCATAACGTGGAAGATGATTAAGCACATCTTGACCCCCATTAGTATGACGCTGACAGTATTTTTCACATACCCACATGTTAATAATATCCAGACCCAGATTTCATTGTCGACACTAGTACTTGAATAGTGGGCTCTTGTGTGTGTTGCCTTAAATAGTTGTCCTGAAGATATTACATATCAGCCAAAACACATATAAGCTTTGCAATTTTTTATTCTAGGTAACATTGAACCTGTTTTATATGTTATTTATTTGTATTTTATTGATAATAAACTTGTTCACCGCTTGAATGTTGCTTTTTTAATTCATTTTATTAGCTGAGGTCGTATTACACCAGCAGATTATAAACATGTACAGACTCCCAGCAGCAGGGGGCGCTGCTGTATGTTTTGTCTTATATCGCACGAACAACATCCGTCCGGCTCTGGTTGGTCACCGAGCTTTGTTTTGAATGGATAGCTCCTTCTCAGCTGATGAAAACAGGATGGCAGACGCCGGGGTTCCTTCACGGGCCGAAAGAAAAGCTCTAGAAAAGGCTAAAATACTACAACGGGAAAGCGAGAGGGAGGTCTTCAGACGGGTAAGATGAGGAAACACCATGTTCGGAGCATCTCGTGCGAAGTTAATGACTAAAACAGCTTATTGTTTGAGTGGTGTTAGCTTGGGAGTCTGACCTGGCGTTTGTCATCTCATGTGACCTGCAGGTCGGACGGGTCCTGAAGAAACCAGAGGCTGAGCGTTCAGAGGAGGAGACCGCGGTGCTGCTGCTGCACAGAGACACCGTGGAGGAGCTGTGCAAGAGACAAGTCCGCAGAAATATGTTGAGGAGGAAGCAGGAGGAGGTGAGAGAGACGGTTGAGTGAATGATGACCACGTTAAAAGATACAGGTATTGGTTAAATGACCAAAGACAGTCATGATTTGTCCTTTCATGAACACTTGATAAATACACATCAGATGTCATTAAGTCCTGCGAGCAATATGGTTTACACCACACACTGCAAGAGTTTTGGATTCAAGGCTGGACCTTCTGGAGGGCAGCAGGGAAAGACATACTATGGGCTTTGACTCCACCTTCCACCCTTCATCCTCATGTCTGCTCTTTGACTCCTGGTTTAAATTGTGTGTGAGGTTATAAAACCTAAAGCCTATTTGTGCCTTCTTTTTACAATCTGCAGTTTGTTGATGATGCCGATGAACTGAGAAGTAAAGTCCGACAGCTGGCTGTGGCAGTCAAACAAGCCAGACACGTGGTGGTTTACACTGGAGCCGGTATAAGCACGGTACGCCGATGTCTGATGGGTTCTTTTTTCTCTTCAAACTTTTACCTGGCTAATTCTGTATTTAATTTCAGGCTGCTTCCATCCCAGACTACAGGGGTCCCAATGGGGTGTGGACACAACTACAGAAGGGTCGGACAGTCAGGTGAAATGTGTATTCTTTTCTAGGATGTGATATCAGCAACATAATTTGTCTGGAAGTGAATTAAACTCCTCTGTTATCACATGTATATATTCAGAAATACACACACAAATTTAATTTCTCGTTGATCTTTACAAGCAGTTCGTCTGATCTGAGTAAAGCAGAGCCAACTCTTACGCACATGTGCATCAAGACGCTTTATAAGGAAATGCTGGTATGTTTTGAAGACCTTGATATAATATTGTAAAATAGTTGACTTGCCATATTCATATATGCTGGTACTTAAAGAATACTTTGTGTGTTTATAAAGGTGAAGCATGTTGTGTCTCAAAACTGTGATGGACTTCACTTACGTAGTGGTCTTCCCAGACACGCCCTGTCTGAGCTCCATGGAAACATGTTCATCGAGGTGGCACACACACATCAATGTCCTTTTAGTTTTTCTTCACTTACTGACCCTTGCACAGACTGAATTTTTATCTGCTCCCCAGGTGTGTACTTCCTGTTCTCCAGTCAGCGAGTATGTGCGTTTATTTGACGTGACGGAGCGAACATCGCTGCACCGCCACGGGACAGGCCGCAGGTGCAGCCATTGTAACAGTGAACTCAGGGACACAATCGTGCACTTTGGGGAACGAGGCACCCTGGAGCAACCTCTTAACTGGATGGGAGCTGCAGAGGCTGCCAAGATGGCGGATGTTATCCTTTGCTTAGGTTCAAGTCTGAAGGTAGGTTTAAAAGAAAAAACTCCCAGGTCTTAGCTTTGCCAACAAAAGTGACTTGCTTCAGATCCAAACAGTATCAGTACCTCTACGTATTCAAGGATAAGTTCCCTCCCCTTAGTTGCTTGTAGCATCTCCAGTGTGATGAGTTCAGTGTCTTCCTCTAGGTGCTGAAGAAATACGCTTGTCTGTGGTGCATGAACAGACCAGCAAGCAAAAGACCAAAACTCTATATTGTCAACCTTCAGGTACGTAGTTTTGGTATTTATTTTTAATAAAATGCAAATGACTTTGAATCAGGTTGAGCATATAATGCTGCTGCAGCCACTTTACTCTGGCTGATGATGTGGTTGTCCTTTTGTTTCAGTGGACACCAAAAGACGATCTGGCTGTGCTGAAAATGAATGGCAAATGTGATGATGTCATGAGCCTTTTGATGGAGGAGCTTAACATTCAGATTCCTGTGTATGACAGGTAATTACATTTGGAAATATTAGCCACATTTGTATAAACTTCTCTTAAAGCAAAGTAGAAGGTTCACCTCCTTTCACTGTTCCAAGTCAGTAAAAAACTAGCGCACTTTCATTGGCTGTGTTGAGGGTCCATGTTGACCCACAACTAAAAATAAACGTAAAGCTGGTGGACCCCAACATACAGTTAGCTCTCAGTTTATAGACCCCACGACATAGTGAACAAGCCCCATATACAGACACTTTTTTTTAAAAACTCAGCTGAGGTTGTCTCATCCCATCTCTTAAGGGGGGATGACCCTATCTTCAGCCTGGCCACACCCCTGCAGGAAGAGGATATGGACAGCCACACTCGTGAAGTCATAGCACCGGATGCTGCGCAAGATGACTGCTCTGGTGACCCCGAGGACAAGGCAGAACCCACAGCTGTGCAGGGTGGATGGTTTGGACGGGGTTATAGCAAAGGAAGGAAAAAGAAAAAAGCTGCATAATGAAGGGGACTGTGCAAACTGTTGATCATGTATGTTGCAGCTGCCAGAGATTATTCCCAAACAGGGATTCAACATTCAGCTCCATGCTGAGGACGAGTTCAACTTGAAACTTGAGGTACCAATATGTCTTTTAGCTTCGTGGTATCCTTTAGTCACATGAAGTCTGTGTGAGTGTGTGTGTGTGTGTGCGTGTGTGTATGGTGTTGTTGTTTGTACCTGTGTTGCAGCTAAACTATCTGAACTGTCATCCAAAGAAAGTATTATTACTCCTGCAACCTAATCCATTGCTGTACGCCACTATGCTGGTATGTTAAAAACATGTTTTAACAGCCAACTTTCGAGCCTATAGGTGCCTATAGGATTTTTAGTCGAGTATCAGTTTAAATTCAATATCAATTATTATGTTTAACAAGATGGACTGGGTGCATTGCATTTATACATTTAATGTGCATTAGCTAAATGTAGAGGATCATACTGGTGCTTTGAGTATTATATGTACATAACTATATACTGTGCTGCTGGAAAGCGGCAGCTATCAGTTGGATGCAGTTTCTAAATGTCAAATATCAGTAGAACAACAGCAGAAATTAAGTGCTACCAGTTTTAACTGAGAACAGATTTTCACCGATTCAGGTTGAACATTTGCTACATACGATGAGGGTGGGTGAATGAGGTATTTGTAGTCTTTTTGTCACATGTTAGTCACTTGCATCGTTGAATGTACCTTTTTTCAACAGATGCTCATCTGTGTTGTTACTTTTAAAGGTATCTTGGTTTACTAAGATTATTTCCTGACCTCACAGGCTTTCACTCCGCTGTCACCTATCCTCAGGTTTACAGGCTCTGTAAAGCAGCTACTACCTTGGTTTACTGAAGTTATTGAATTGCATTGTGCAGACGAGGTTTATCTGAGCATTTCTGCATTTCAAAGACTCTTCTCCTCCCAGTCCTTGGCTACAGCAAATGAAAAAAGCTGATTTTGAGTTTTTATTTTTTCTAATTTTTATACGTTTTTTTCGATGCCATGACATTTACTGTTTACGTAGGTGATAGGAAGTGACCAAATTGGTGTGTCTATTGATTTGACTCAGGTACATTCTTTAGTGTTAATAATCACATCCTGTATTACTATGTGTCAAGGTTATGAAAGGACAGACCAGCCATGGCGAACTTGGTGTCAAACATTCCTCGAACTCCTGCCAGTGATAGAACCAGATGTGTAACAAATGAGCTGTATTTGTGAGACAATAAAGTATTCCTCATTTTAATGTCATGCTTGTCATAATCTTTTGTTTGGATTATATTTAATGACTGTCAGATATTTAATGACGGATGATTAATGTTGATGTTTAACCTAAAGAAAGTCGAAGTTGAATAAACGTATAACATACGTGTCCCTGTATTGGTGATACAGTAAACTTGTAAATACTTATGGACTTGTACTACGTTGCATTCCACCGTTGGTGTTTCTCACTGTTAATAGGTTATTTGTAACCGCGTGACATGATTACGCAACCTCAGTGTGAGAGGCTTTTTCGACGTGACGTAGGTTTGGAGGCGGCGGCCGGCTGGTGTCACTTTGGGTGGGAAACCTGAGGCGAACTGAGGACGTACTTTGAAATAACCTTTTAAAACGACTTGAAATACTTTTAAACGTGCCCTGTCTCTTGTACATTTGTAAAAAGACTAAGCTGTTTACCCGAACCTGTCAAAAATGATTAAAAACGGAAACCACACCACCAACGAGCAGCAGTCTGGAGACGGTCGCAATAAGCCGGGTGAATCAGGGTGCAGCCCGGAGAAAAGGAAGCGCGTCGTCCGGCTATGGTGTGACGGCTGGTGAGTGTGCATGCTGGCTGACGACTCTGTTGGTGTTGGTTTATTACACTCCAGATTTCTGCAATGTAAACGTTCCCCTTTTTCTTACTAGGTACCCATTGGTTGGTTAGCACGCTAATGCTAGCTAGCGACTTACGTTAGTAGTTAGTAACATGGCAACAGCAGCAACTGTGGTTAACGTTACATACTTAAGTCAAGACCGCCTGTCTTTAAAGTATCTTACCTAATAATAGATTCAATCCTTCATACAAATCCTCTCTTCCCACTTTATCTGGCCAAGTAGCCCAGCCTGAATAATTAGTGAGGGCTAATAATTGCTGGTTCCTGGTTCCTAAACTGTCTTCATTTACAGAGCAGATTATGTCAGGTTAAATATATTGTTTTAACTTAGAACGTATATATTACATGATCTGTTTTATGCTAAGTGGTTAGAGGTAAGATAAGGTCCTTTCTGTCCATAACATTAACTTTGAACTTATGTGTAACTATAGTTTCATGTGCTTGTTTGTCTATAAAACTGAGCAAAGACAGGACTGTAACTATGCTATTTAAAGAACAGGGAAGACCTAGAGAGGAAGCTCATGTAGCATTATGCAGCCTGCATAGGTGCTGGATATACAAGATGCAAAACATTCTAAAACGTTCAAATTGCTTCATCTGTTTGTTGTACCTAATCTCTGGCTCTACCCTCTCTAATGTGAAATCCTCACATCAACACCTACCAAGTCTGGCTGGGCTGTCTCCTGTAGATTCTTGGCAGTGATTTTAGTTTAATGCTTAATAAATTGAGTAATGACAGTAGTCTGGAGGTTACTGAGGACATGTTGTTGCAGCTGAAGAGACAACTGTCTCCTAATGTGTAATGCATTCATGCTTTTCCTGGAATCACACGCTGCACCAGGAAGTGGCTGGGTTGCTGATAGCTAGTTTGACATAGCTCATCTCATGTGTTGGTTATAAATAACTAACATAGTGAACATGTCATTCAGTATGATACCAAACCATCATGTTGATGTGGTGGGCTCACTCTTTCTAGTGGATTGATAAATCAACATTGAGCATATTGTACTCGTTACTACTCTTACAAATATTACTTGAAAAGGAAGAGAAAGGGGAACAGAAAGGATGAGAAAATACATCTCAAATTAGCATGAATGCAAATGACAATGTTAACACCATTGTATTAACAATTTTTTGTATATTTTACACATTTCGATCTGAGCCCCCTGCTGCTCTTGGTAATTTGCACAGCCTACAGTTGAGCTGGATCCTGAGTCATAAATGTTTTGAAACTATCAGAATGTAAAGCTCAAGGTTTCCAGACAAAACATGAACACAACATTAATGTTGTAGAGTTGCATTGTATTCCAGGACCGTAAAGTCAGTTTTGTAAAATAAACATACCTTGAAGCAACACTCAGTTTCTTTTTTCTTTTGTTTACGGTCAGTTTAACATGTCAATGTGTAAATCAATAACCCTTCAGGTAAATGACCTGACTGGCACAAAACAAATAAATATTGGCACATTGTACAAATTGTGTCTCTGAAAATAACCTTTATTCCATTAACCTTTGTTATTTACACTCACCCTGTAATGATTATGAAAGGTTTATGGGTCTGTGTTTTGGCCTATAACCTAGTTGATTTAGAGATCATCTCATCTTACTTTGTAAGGTCCCAGTTTGGAGAGAATCAAAATTAAGTAAAATAAAAATGCCAGCTGAACTTCACAGTCAACGTTACCCTGTGAAGGTGTGTTTTCAAGAAATGTATGCAGCATGCTGAAAAACCCAGTCATTGGGTGCTAATTGTGGTCTCTACTTGTTCTTTGTTGTGGTAAGGCTAAACACTAAAATAATCTTTTTTTTTTCATGCTTGTGATGTTACTACGGTCTCCACAGTTATGACATGGTACACTATGGCCACTCCAACCAGCTGCGGCAGGCGAAAGGCATGGGAGATTACCTCATAGTTGGAGTGCATACAGATGGTAAGACTGCGACACACCTGCCCATATTCAGCTACAAAATAAGTTCTGTGAAACCTTTTTCTTAACCAGATGTTATTGAACTCAGCCCTGGCTACAGATAGCATTCTTAGGTATGTTTTCCTTTTAAGTCTGCTTCTCATTTCTTATATCAGATTCATAATCAGGACTTTCTGGTTCACTATCTCAAAGATGTCACTTCTTTCTGACTGTAGACTGTAAATAGTTAGAACCATGGAAGATCTTTCCAGTGTTGCCTGTGAGCTACTCAGACCATATCATAATATATACAGTATGTTTATGTCAGTACTTACATCATCTGGTTATTTTAAACTGAAAACTATTTGAAATATAGATCTGGTCACGTGACCCGTACATTTGTTGGAGGTAGTTGTACTGGAAGTGGTTTAAACTAAAGGGAAGTCTATTCTGGGTTACGACCAACTTGCCGTTATTGCTGAGTATCCACATGGTTGTGATGTGGTAATGATAAGTAATTATTCCCTTCATTCATTTCTATCGTCTCAAGGGGAGATTTCCAAGCACAAGGGCCCTCCAGTTTTCACTCAGGCAGAACGCTATAAGATGGTGCGGGCCATTAAGTGGGTGGATGAGATAGTAGAAGGAGCACCCTATGTCACCACCCTGGAGACTCTGGACAAGTACAACTGTGACTTTTGTGTGCACGGAGGTAAGCTAGACGAAGCCCCTCCACGAACCATGTTTGATAACTTAAACCCACTGAAAGTCATGAATCGCTGTCCAAGAGACCCCCTCAGTGATGCACATGATGAGCATGAACAAGCTTACAGATGTGATTATGTCATGCTGTTGGTTACCAGATGACATCACGCTGACGGTAGATGGCAAGGACACTTATGACGAGGTGAAGCGTGCAGGACGTTATCGGGAATGTAAACGCACACAGGGTGTCTCCACCACTGACTTGGTCGGACGTATGCTTCTGATGACCAAAGCCCATCACAGCAACATGGTGAGTTAAACTGCACGTGTACTTAAAGTTACAATCTCCAAGATCTCTGTTTTGTGTTATGGACCTACGATATGTATTGTGATATGTATCATATCGTTTGGCATCGATAATAACAAAAGATAACCTCTTTTGTGTGCGTGCGTGTGTGTGTGTAATCATATTTTAGTGAATGACAATGGTTGCTGTTTAATCTTTACCTTTGTTATTGTCTACAGGATAACCCAGATTACCAACAGCATACAGACAACTTTGGGAAGGTGAGTGACTTTTTCTTTCGCTCTTATCTTGTAATGTAAATGTATTATGATTTAAAGAGTAGGTAGTCAGCTTACAGTGGGAGATCATGCCCAAAATAAGAAATGAAAAACTCTTTGCCACGTTGTCACAATGATAGCTTTGGATCTGTGCGAGTCAATCCACTTTGTTGTGATGAAGGGTCCTAAAGGCCACAGCCCTTGGACAGGAGTGTCTCAGTTCTTGCAGACGTCACAGAAGATCATCCAGTTCGCCTCGGGAAAGGAGCCTCAGCCCGGAGACACCATCATCTATGTAGCTGGGGCATTTGACCTCTTCCGTATCCTTATCGTTGACAATTAATCAGAACATTGGTGATTGACTTTTGTAAACCGCTTCTCTGCTGTGTGTTTAGTCGTTGCCTTGACAGACTCCCTACAGACATCGGCCATGTTGACTTCCTAGAGATGGTCTATAAGCAGGCAGAGAGGCCCTACGTCATTGTAGGGCTGCACTTTGACCAGGTACGTTAAATTAAGCACATGCCCTCGCACATCTCCTCTAACACAGTCAGGGTGACCTTCTCACTTGTCTTTTGCGGTTAAAAAAGTTCTGCATGTGTATCAGATTTTTTGGTAAAGCTTTGTTTATGCTTTTAAGAGACACTTGTGCCTAAATATGCTAAACACCCTTTTCACAATATTGTAATGAACACATTCCCCTGATCTTCTTCTGGAGAAGAGATTCTCGTAAATATTTCATCATTGCCTTTTTCTTTTTATATTTTCCACATTTCTTCAGTACAGATGAGGAGGTTTTAATTTCAGACCCCGACTACATCGCTATGTCTATCAATGTACATACTTCAGTCTTTTCATTATTTTGGAAATATAATGTATCACTTGCCCCAAAAAGAAGAGAGAACTTTAGATGCTCTGTTTTTTCTTTTTAACATTGTAAATACAGAAACTCGTACTTACACTCTTATAAGATTAAAAACAACCATGTAAAAAGAATAGTCTATGTTTTCTCTGTTTGGAAAGAGTCAAACCTGCCTTGAACCCGTCTTTCCTCGAAGGCATCCATTTAGAAATAAAAAGTGCAGTTATAAAAGTTCAGACGTGCACGAACAAGCACAATCACACACTTGCAATGAAATCATTTTTGGAAGTTGCACCCTCATGCTGGTGGTACTATGGCAGGCTTATTCCAGAATGTAGAACTCATGAAGCTCCTCTTAGAGTGAACTGTTAGACATTTAGGAATGCAGCACCATGCTTTGATTAAACTTCATTTTTATGCTAAGCTCTTTATTCTCCTCAGGAAGTGAATCGGTACAAAGGGAAGAACTACCCAATCATGAACATCCACGAAAGAACACTGAGTGTCCTGGCCTGCCGGGTGAGTACACGCACGCACGCACACACACACACACGCACACACACAGACGTACACACACTGCAAAATATTTCACACAGTGGGATGTAGTTCTGCCCTGCACGCTCACAGTGCTGTAGGCTGAACTTGGCTCTGTGTGCTACATTCCTGCTCGTCAGCTATCTGTATGGAACAATGAGGCTTTGTGTCATCATCTGCAGCCTGTCTCTGCACATTTTACATCAACTTATAGTAACGTTGTACAAACTAAACTTTTTACACAATTTTAAATCTGCTAAAGTATCTTGCACTGCCATTAGTTTTACTCAATATTTGTTAATGAGATACAGAATGGATTTAATTTAACGTTTGAGCAGATAAAGTGTGATTTTGAGCTTTGCCGTATTTGTAAGATGCTCATCAAAGCAGAATTGCAGTAACTGCTGTGAGGCACCAGTGTGAAAGGTTTAATAATATATTTATAAATTGACTTTTTCCCTCTGTATTCTCTTCTCTGTCTCCCTGTAGTATGTATCAGAAGTGGTGATTGGTGCACCGTACGCAGTGGGAAAAGACCTGCTGGATCATTTCAGGGTGAGTGGCATGTGGCGTGTCATAATTCCAATTGTTTTTATGCCTTTTTAATTTATTCGTTATTACACGATTATGTTAAACTAATACCAGAGCATTTTAACTATTTTGAACACATGCAAAACTAATGCTGTAAACAAACAACCGCACTGTCCATACCTCATGTTGCTTCTAGTTGTAAGGTAACTGTAATTTCTTTTCTTTTTTTGTAGCTCATGACATAGACATCATTAGGCCTGTGCATCTGCGGCTACAGCCATGAATGTTTTCTGAATAGACCTGGATCTGACAATATATGTATATCCCTTTACAAAAGTATGCATACAAAAACAATAGCCTCAGACCTATTCAATCATCATTTAGTAGATGCATTAAAGCCCTCAAAAACTATATTTCTTTGATCAAAAAGACATGTTTTTCTATTTGATTCTCTGTGTGGCGCTGAAGCAGCAGCAGCACCATTAGGCACACCCTCGGCTTGTAATTACCGTTATAGAATACGGAACTGTTTTGACTATGTCGGCCAAAACAGTAGAATACTGTTTGTATGCTTGTTGCTTTGAAAGATTTTCCCCAAGTTATGGGCAGTATTATTAATTGGAAACCTACTTTACCATTTGATGCCCCCTTGTGGATAGTTAAAATACTATTTACATGGAAGAATGCAGTGTACATCTCTTTGCTTAGTGTTGTTTGTTTAATCGTTGTGATTGTTTGCATCTGCAGGTAGACCTGGTTTGTCATGGCATGACAGAGGTGTTCCCTGACAAGGACGGCTCCGACCCCTACGCTGTGAGTACAGGGTCCTCTCGTCTCAGAGCAAAGTGCAACAAGTCCCACGATTGTACTGCATTTACATGTGTTTGTATTTCTGATCATTTTAATGTCAACTTACATGTAACAGCTGACTTTCTTTCAGTGATGTGCGTTATTGCTCCACTCTGGCTTTTCAAAATGTCACTGATTGGTCCAAGACTGGGTCTCTCTAAAGGCAGAGATGACTTTGGCCTTGTGTGTGTTCTTCCCTCAGGAGCCTAAGAAGAGGGGGGTATTCAGAGCCATCGATAGTGGGAACAATCTCACCACTGATGACATCGTCCAACGGATCATTGCAAACAGGTGTCCTAATCTCAGAATTTGCTTACACGTCCTTAACATTTTAATTGTCTGTCTAGCTCATGTTGTGTCTTCAGTCTTTATCTCTGTAGCTTTATGTCATATCTCTTCTCCCCAGGCTACAGTTTGAAGCCAGGAACCAAAAGAAGGAGGCCAAGGAGATGGCAGTGATCGCAGCCATGAAGGAGAGAGAGGAGCAGGGTGGAACCCAGGCTTCCCACTAGGGAAACCTAGAACCGAGGCTCAACTGGTTCTGTGTCCTAGTACGCTCGGCTTTCAGAGGGTGAACTCAGCTGACCCATAGGGAAGATCCACGTTGTCTTCATATTATCCCGACTGTGGGTGTCTGCGACCCAGGGCAGCCAGCTGGTCTCAACTAGTCCACTGGATGCAGAATCCAGCTTTGTGTCCTACACGCTGCTGGGTTAGCTTCTCTCTGCTTTCGTCTATATGGACTGCCTGATGAGGTTAGAATAGATTCGCCTGGACAAGAACACAAAGAGTGTAAACTCCGACCACACGCTATTATTTAACCTGCCATTCCCTCTGTATCTCTCAATGTCCACAGAGAAAAAGTCTTTTTAGCGTCAGTCATATGTGACATCCTCTGTCATGTATTATTTTTAATCACACGCTTCGTCCCAGTAGAGGTGTATATGTGGTATGATAAGCTTTTAGTTATTCATAAATTATTGCGACATTTTAATGTAATTGTCAGTTTCACGTTTAGATTTTAATCAAATCAATTTTAAACAATGTGTCATCAGGAAGGTTTAATATGATCTTAAAGCATTAGAAATTTATTTAAATGTCTAGAAGTCACTCATTGTTACTTACATGCATTCTATGACATTAACAATTACCAGGTTAAAAGAGCAACAAAGTCATCTAATTTTAACTGAAGATTTTAGAGGTGTGTGTGTGTGTGTGTGCGCGAGTGTGAGTGTGTGCGTGTGTGTTTGCGCTGTCTATAACAGTAGTGCCTAGTTCCTAAAGCTATAAAAAAATGTAGGGGCTGCATGTAAACTTCTGATTCAAATAAAATGAAAGTCAAAGGACTGGAATGTCTGTACAGCTCGGTCAGTAATGTTGCCCTCTCAGTCCATTCACAACTCAGAAATGTGTTTTAGAAAACGTCCTTTCTCCATTTTCATGATACAATCTCAGGACTTGGGACCCAGTACTACTGTGAAACCACTGTTCCTTTCGTCATATGGGACATATTAACCTGGAGTGGAAGTGCTAATGGTGCGAGATGGTGTGTTTTTAAAATGCGTGCATCTGTGGGCTGGAAGATGGGATGGAGGCAGTCAGAGAAATGATGTTTCTGCATTGGATTGTGAGATTTTTCACAACCTTTCAGTCACTGTATTGCAATGTGTAACATTAAATGTATAAAACAAGTGTCATCGGCTGTCTGTTATGCTGTGTGGATTTAACTGAACAGAGGAGAAAAAACATCCAGTGTGCGGTCTGATGACAGAGCTCTTTGTTGGACTGTCAGATATTGTCACGGTTTACTGAGTCAGTGAAATGAGGGCACAGTCGCTCACAAACTGCTCGCTGACTGGTCCTGTCCCATTCTCGCTGCTTTTAGCTCGAAACCAAACCACAAACCTTCAGCTCAGTACAACCTCTAAGAGCCTTTAATCTGCTATCCCGAGCACGTTGGAGGAGCTTCTGTTGGACAGATCACTCAATTGAGGAACATAAGAGGCTATAGTTTGTTCAAAGCAGTCTTTCTCACTGGGGATGGCTCGTTGCTGCAACCTAATGTTAGCTACTCTTCATTCTTTTCCCTCTGCCAAACAACTAAGCAGTTAATGATATATTTCATTAATCAGCATCATTCCAAAAAATAAAAATGATTAAAGTGCAACATTGGGCAAAAGTACCAACCTGAGTATTTAGAATAACAATCATGATTCCAATGATAAATACTGGATATAACTCAACACTCAATGTAGCTTGTACCTCAGTAGCAGAGCAAAAACATGTTGCAATATCACTGTATCACACCTGTGTTTGTGTGTGTGTTTGTGTGTGTGTAGTGTGTGCACGCGCAAAGACTTTAATATAATTCATCATTGTATAATGAATCATGTGATTTGTATGAAATGTTAACTATAGTTACAGCACTCCTTTTGATACTCATGGAAATGCACTTTAAATATGTTTTGGTTTTGCCAGCTCACAGGTAAATACAAGGAGGAGCGCATTCGGCAGTTAAATCCCGGCGGCACGTCACTTCCCAGGGAAGTCCAAAACGTTTCCATCTGGGCAGCAGCAGCAGTGGGAGGAGGCATTGAGGATTATTTGGGGTCCTTGCCAAGGCGGTTTGGTAGATTTGAACCGCTGTGCCGCACGTTTGTGATAGTTCGGTGTTTTCTCCGCTGCGCATAGTCGATAAAAAAACGGACCACGCTTTTAAATCTGTTCCTGACACAGGAAATGATAACTTGTTACGATGCGTAAAATCCAGACGCGCACGGTTTGACTCCTGGGAGATGATGGCCGAAAGTTGACTCTGCTTTTCTACACAGTACCCCGCGGTTGTAGAGAAACTGGGAGCATGCAGAGAGTACACTCAAACTGGGGTTGATCCCAGTCGGGACTGGACCGCCTGCAACCTGGAGGAGATGAGTGCTCAGGATGGGACTGTGCCTCGGTACCGAAGTTACAGAGGAGGAGAAGAAGGCGAGGATCCACAGCTCCAAGATAGATAGAGACCTGTACGAATGCGCCAAACGGGAGATGAATGTGGTTAAAATACTCCTACTAGGTGAGATTTCTCCCATCTTTATATGAACCCACATGGTGAGAATTTGGATTGTTTTCTGCGGAAGTGTGTACATGTGATAATATGCAATATATAAAGAGATAATAACCTACAACTACATGTGTATATAAGTCCATATAGTCCAGTACAGGATGCATAGTCGGTGTCTGATTTGGGAACTATTGGAAACCCCTAAATGTTCCCTGGCTGTAAAGTTGACCATTATGTTTAGTTGAGACAGAATCACTAAACATCCTCAGCAGAGCCGTAATTATGATATATATTGTAGGAGTCAAATCCCCCCAATATTCAAATACGCTCAAAATACCCCCTAATATACTGATATAACACTAAAAAGAATGTGCTATGCTGCGACAGGCAACCATGTACTGCTGTCTGATATATTCATTCACATATATATAATCATAACTAAACTTAACATGATACCAAATGTTGACTCTCACTCCTAAGTTATCTGGAGAGTTCTTAGTCATACATCTGCCCAGTAATCAACAATGGTGCACACAGGCGTATTCAACTGTTGTTGAAGTTAATGAAACAAGTAAAGGTAAAACAGACAATATACAGCAATGCACTATTAGACATGAATGAAGAAAAACAAAAAAGGGGGGGGGGGGGTAGTGGTGACTCCATGGCTGTGGTCTTTCTCACCCTGAACCAGACCACAAATTAGTAAATGCAAGTATAATATATTTTACACTTTACACTTTTTGCACAACGACTTTCAGGTGCAGCAGAGAGCGGTAAAAGCACTTTGGTCAAACAGATGAAAATCATCCACAGCAACGGATTCACCAAGCAAGAGCTCACCAGCTTCAAGGTTGGACACGCACGCACGCACGCACGCACGCACGCACGCACGCACGCACGCACGCACGCACGCACGCACGCACGCACGCACGCACACACACACACACACACAGAAACACTTGATTAGACTACACTTTGTTTACAACAGATATCAGTCTATTAGCACACTGAGGGCTACTCAGTATTTGAGTGCTAGTTTAGATTATCATTGCACCCTGATTCCTATAGAGGAGCTCCAGGTTATTTTTTTTTGATTCCTCGGCCATTGTAAAGGCTCGTAGAAGTAAAAGTTAGAAGAGAACTAAAAAGGGAAATCACTGATGGAGATGAATAGGAGATGAGGTGGAAAATGAGGTCAGGCTTCGTGTGTGTGTGTGAGCAACTGAAAGCCAAATTCCTCCGTCGTGCCAGGGGTTGTGATTGGGTGGGGAGAATGGAAGCAAAACAATACAGACACATCAGTTTTACTGTGTTCTGCCCCATCAGCTTGTTTCTACTGAAGGCTCTAACATTGTCCATATCCCCCTCTTTTAACCTGTTATCATATTTTTACTGCCCTATGTCTCTTTCCTATTCCTCTATCTGTTCCGATCCCTCCACCTCCTCTTCTCTGACATGCTTAACATGCAATGAGTATGTATTGACAGAAACATCCCGTGTCTCTCCTTATCGCGCTTCAGATACATAATCGGTCTACCTGCAATAACAGCCCTCTCTGTGGAGAAGACTAATGAGTCCTTAGATGAAGCTTCATAGATGAAGCTGGTTGAGTTTAAAAACACAAAAACACAAATCACCCTCGGCAGAACCCACTTTGAAAAACTTTAACAAATTTTATTGCACCATAAACTTTTTATTGTATTATCATACCAAGAACAGGCAACAAAATGAGGCTACTGGGGTTCATATTGCACCAAAAATCACAAAAATATTATTTGCTAACTACCTTTGTAGATGTGTGATCATTGTGTCTGTAAAACATAATATGCATGTCTTGTAAATTAGCAAAACACAGCCAAATTTGCTGGAATAAGCACTCAAACACAAACATAAGACACATTAAGGTCCCAGTTGCACGTGCAGGCAGCTGGAATGCTTCAATGCATTCCTTGATATTACAGAAAGCTCCATCTCTCCCGCTGCCTGTCGAGCCTCATAACTTGTCTACTATTCACTCCAGTCAACAGAGGCATCCTGTTGTCTTTTGTTCAACTGTGCTAGAACCAATTGATAACTGCTTAGCTGGTCAAGGCATGCTTTCATCAGTTTGAGTCGGTGTGAGTACAGATAAGAGTTATTGACATTTGATCCGATTCACCTTGTCTGCTCTTTCTTTTATCATTTAGTTCCTGATTTAAAGGTGTATTATGTAACATGTCTGAAATGTAATACTTAAAATCAATGTTATATATTTCAAATCACTCCCACAATATTCAAACACAGAAAATGATATTTCAGTATAATATGAAACGCTAACATGATTAGTGGCTCATGCCAACCCCCAAGCTAATGCATACGGTAACGTTAAAATATTACAACAGCGTTCAACACGCTCATCCGGTTGCTCTTGGCATGATTGTTTTGACCACGGATAACACGCTTGCTTCTCATAATGCTACAATAGCTGTATATGTTAGCTACATTAGCTGTATATGTTAGCTACAATAGCTGTATATGTTAGCTACATTAGCTGTATATGTTAGCTACGATAGCTGTATATGTTAGCTACAATAGCTGTCTGAGTTAGCTACATTAGATGTTTATGTTTGCTACAATAGCTGTTTGAGTTAGCGACAATAGCTGTATTAGTTAGCTACAATAGCTGTATATGTTAGCTACATTAGCTGTAGGACTAGTGAAGTCATCTAATGGTAAGTTAGCAGGGTAGCATTGCGTTAGCTAACGTTACTTGCAGCTATTTCATTAGAATGACATAACGTAACATTAGTAAACGTGACTGAACGTACTGGAATGAAACCAAACACTGTATATCTTGGACAGCTCCTCTACACTACCTCGCTCTATACAAAAATTAAGCCAAAATATCCCGTATTCAGGCGTCAAACATATTGTGCTGGTGACATAATTCAGAACCAGAGTGTGATCAGTTATAGGGGTCTGAAGACTAGGTATGAAGGTCCCTCACAACTCAATCCAGAGCGAAACAGTTTCTTGCATAATTTACATTTTATTCTAAAAACAGACATCATGGTTATGAAACAATTGAACAGTTCCCAAACATGTATCCGTAAACACCTTGGATTTATGATCTCTACTGCAACGAGCCACCAGGGGGCGATCAAAATCCCTTGGCTTCATTTCTGGGGAGCTGATGTGGTGTCTATGACTATTATATACCTATGAATAAAACTAATACTTTACCTTGTCTGAGAACATTGTTGTTTAACAATGAAGACGACAACTCCCACGATCCTCATCAAACTACCTATTTTGTTGCTCAGAGATCCTTAGCGCTCCTACTCATTTCATACCGTGTATTTATAGCTGTTATAATTGTTATTCTTATGTTATCAATCAATCAACAGAATAATTTTTTAATCGGAAAAGGTTTACAAACTGTAATGTAACTGTCTTTTTTATGATTATGATTTATGGAGGCTCACGTCAGGTTCCACACCCTCCTCATTTAACATTTAAACATTTATGTAACAACTTTTCAAATATGTTTTACATGCGCAAGCATGCGTTTAAGTCGTAGTTTAATCTCTTTTGTTGCCTTTGCTGTCAGTTGGGTTTGCCGTCGTTCTCAGGTGACGCCTGGTGGAAAAATGAAACTAACCCACAAACCTGCCCTTGCCTGACCTTCCAAGTGACTACAAACATAGACACACCCTCCTCTGCACACACTCATATGAGCTCATTGCGGTTCGTATAGTTTCATGTGCCTGTTTCTGTCTGTGGCACCCTAACTGACCTCTTGAACAAGTGTGTTCACCAGTGGGGTGGAAATCATCCTGGCTCTGCCTTGAACTGGACAGGTTGTCCTGCTCCACAGTCCCTGCTTTCTCAAACTGCCCCTGTAAGCTTAGTGAGAAAATCCGTCCTCTCCCTCTGTCTAACAGCCTAGTTTGTGTTGCATTAGGACCATGACAGGACAGCCTTCCTGTGAGAAATAAGGGGAGTAAAGGTAGGATTGAGGCTCCCCTTTGTCTCATCCCTCTTTTATTTGCAGCCCGAGGCCGTGGTGTTATATTACTGCAGACTGATAGACGGAGATGTTTTCCTTTTTTTTCTTCCAATGAACACAACCCAGTGTCAACAAGAGTCATCATTTCTGTACATGTGACTTCACATTGTTTGTATGGTTACAATTTATCAACTGAATATTTCAGCCTGGAGTCTCATTGTTGATTCAGGTGTGAGTGTCCTGAAGATATATTTCTTTTGTCT
>CAAKHC010001443.1:1979-41409 GCA_901007825.1 Macroramphosus scolopax
GCTCCATCAGCCTGGACCTAAAACACAATAGAACTACTGAATAAAAACAATGCACATTCAAATATGAACAAAAAACACATCCCTCCTCGGAGATTAGTAACCCAGACTATCAGTCACACTGTGAGAGAACTCGTTTGCTTTGCCAATACATTTGAAAAGTATTATCACTCCTTGTCAAGGATGAGTTTCCATTCTTTTAACTGAGCCTGAAGGAATTTCAAGACTTGTTTTTGCTGCTCTATCATCATTTGTCCAAGACTCAACGTCTAAGGAAATCAAAACAATTTTGCTTGGAAAAATAAACAACACTACCTAGTAAAAGAAATACCTTCAGGGTCGTGAAAAGAAGGTGGATTTGTATTGCTGAACTTTGTGGGCTTAAAAAAATACTTCAAAAGTAAAATGGATTAAGAATTGTGTTAAAACCCCAGATTCTATTTGGTATTTTATTCCAAACATAATTTTTGGAAAATTGGATGGTCCTTATTTTGTACTTGCTTGTAATTTTAGCATTGAGAAATTCCCTATAAAATTATCAATTTTATCAACAGGACCTCCCAGATTGGAAATTGTGTTACAAAAGCGTGTTTGAAACAATTTTTGGGATAACATTTTCGGAGGCATTGATTGGCAGAGGGCTTGGCTTTTACCTTATACATTTTGTATTACAAAGAAGTACACATCAAAATATTACACAATATATATCCAACACATTTGTACTTCTCCAAGTTTTCAGATATTGAAAGCAAATCTCTAATACATGTATTTTTCCATTGTACATACTGAGTAACTTTTTGGAAAATTTGATTTTGTCCAAGTCAAATCATATCATTAAAATGGAGTGTAAATAATATCATTATGTATTTTGAGCATGACAAACGCAAATTCGAATTTATTGTTAACATTTTTAACTTATTTAGTAAATATCACATACATAAATGTAGAACAGAAATTACCCCCAATTTCATCTCATTGGTATGTGATCTTAAATAATACATTGAGACATTCAAACTTATAAACACAAAAAAAGTAATAAAACTGCACATTTTCAGTTAACTCTTAGGGGATGTATAGCATTCCTTTTTCCCCTTGAACATTCCTTTCCATCAATAGTGTTTATTTATCTAATTGTGACTTTTTGGTAATCATTTATGAACAATGTTGTATTTTTTCTATGTATCTGTCTATGTTGATTATGTTGGTTTGTACTTGTGATTGTTTTAATAAAGATGACTTTCTTTATAAAAAGGACGAGTTGCCCAGCAACGATCTGCTTCGTGAGAAACTGGGGTCTGTGCTGTGAAATACTGCCCCCAATGGATACAAGAAGAGTTAGCTTTAGCATGAGAAGGAAGCAAATATCAAGTAAAGACAGTGATTTACATTGTGAATAATCTTTACATTTGCCTCAAGTCAATCATTATATATGTCGCCATCTAACGTTGCATCAGTTCGAGCAATTAGTGTAGTGTATTTGTTCCAATAACTTCTCAATTGCTAGCTAGCTATGTTATGTGGCTATCCTCGTGAGGAGCTTACCGTGAAAGTGCACTAATTCGCTTTTTAAGCTGACTATATACTGCCTAACTCAGATAAAAAATGTACAGTGGTGTGACTGTTTAAATAAAGACTTATAATTAAACCATTATCGCGTCTTACCATCTCCAGGACTGGTTTCTTTTCGCCTTCTTCAGCCATGCTTTACTGTCCCGACTTTTAGTCAATATTGAGGGGAAGAGTTGGAACCCTCATTTTGTCTGACAGGCAAAGGTGAGGGCAGTGGGCTTCTGCATCCGTATACCATGATAAGTATGGAGCGAATACACACACAAATGCTTACACACGCCCAATTAATAACAAACCTCAGAATGAGTTTGCTTTACACGTTAAAACCGTGTTAGTTTTATTACGCATCCTGTCATTTCTTTGGTCTCCTGTGAAATTCACAAGCCTGTGATATGCAATGGTAACCACACGCCTGTAAGACCCTGTTCAGAGAAAATTACTAGCAATCAGATATAGGTGGTGACAATAATGTGACGTCTGCATCAAAACATTTGACGACAACTGAAAAAAGAGGAAGTAAAATATGTAGTTCAACAACGACCCAATACGATTGGTTATTATATGAAAGGAATGTGACATGAACTACATTACCCAAGACGCCGGTCAATTGTTTTCCGGTCTGGAGGTCTGGGTGATTAGCAAAGCAGAAGTCACTCGAAAGGGATTTGGTAGCAGCTGAAATCTCTTTACATGTTGCAATTTCCGCTACATGAGCTACTTTGAACGGAGCTGATAACATTAAGGTATTGGAGTTATCATTGCATATCGCCGTTTATTGTATTGTCTTCGTAGCTAGACAGTATGTCTGTGGTACAGCCTGAATACGCCACCAGTATGTACATAAGTCCATAGGAAAATTAGCAAACTAGCTAGCTTGTTGTTTTCTGGACAATATTAGTTTGGCTTTCGCTTTCACCCCCCTCTTGACAAAGGGATCATTTCGCTAGTAGCGAGTGGCTGATAATAATTTTCCTTAGTATGTGTGAACGGACACACACTTTTCTCTGCCTCTCCCTTCCATTAGCCTATCTGTCACGTTACCTAAGTGTTTCGAAAGACTCTTTCTTGTTGATCAATGTCCTCATTCACTAGCCCCTGTGTTCTCGTGTTGACAGTGACAAGAGCTACGACCCCAGCTGTTGCCATGGCAATCCTCTTTGCCGTGGTGGGTCGTGGGACAACCATCCTTGCCAAGCATGCATGGTGTGGCGGGAACTTCCTGGAAGTGACCGAACAGATTTTAGCCAAAATTCCATCAGAGAATAACAAATTGACCTACAGCCACGGCAGGTAAGTCTCATATGCGTGTATTGTTAATGCCCATGGACAAGTTTCATTCTGATCCTCACACCACCTCACAGAGCAATAGTCACTTGCCAACAAACTTTGGCTATCCCAAACAATTGTCAACAATAACTATGCAGGTTAAAACAGGCTATACTTGTCATCAGGTTAGTATTTGTGCCAGGAAGTGTTAGTGACTCCTGTAAATGTCATGTGTATTTTGGCCAGATATCCCCACTTCAAACAACACTGACACACAGGTTAAATGGGGTATTAATCCATCTATTAAAACATTCAAACTCTTTCCTAATATATAAAAACACAAGACCCGACGTCGTACTAAGCTGATGTGTTTGAGATAAGATATCAGAGTATTCGCACACTCAGATTTGTACAATAATCTTATTTATATGGTTGAGGAAGGAGATCTTTGAACTAAAGCTCGCAGATAAAGTGTCTGGATTATGTTTGCATTTTTTATCAACTCTTCCCTAAAAAGAATATTTCATCTGTATCCAAGATCGCGTACTTTGCACGACACACTGCATCTGTATACTGTTGTTTAACATACCTTTGCGTAAATTAACAACAGAATGTATATTTTTGGAAGCCCTATTTAGTGTGTAGTCACATCGCTTATGGAAAGCTTCCTTGCCTGTTACACCATAGCTGGCTTGGTCATTATCCACCATTGTTTAACACGTTCTTGTGGTTGTCACTACTGCATTGCATTGTGAAATATTTGTGTCTGCATATCTTCCAAGAGCATGGTGTCGCATGCCATGGAAGCGCAACACACTGTTCCCAACTAAATTGTCTTAGCAGTGAAAAGGGTAAAGGAGTAACTGCAATTTACAGCTTGTTTCCTGCTTTGCAGCTCATGTGAGGTCAATATTAGAAAACCAATTGAAGTTCAACCGTGTACTTTCAGCTGTGTTTTCTTCAGCAATTCTTATCTTATCTTTTCAGCTATCTCTTTCATTACATCTGCCAAGACAGAATTATATACCTGTGTATCACGGACGATGTAAGTATTTTCTCAGATATCTATGCATTTGAGTGTTTAGATTAACGGCCATGTGTGAATGTTCAAGGTCCCTTGAAATGACTTTGAAGGTGTACAGGCCCTCTTCTGCTTGATTGATCTTGGGAGGCACTTTTTTAAATATTGAAAATCTAAATAAGACCTTTGACATTTGAGCCACTTTGTCAAACTTGATAAACATTCAAGGAAACACATGCAACAAATACATCTGCAACCACTGGAGCTGTTTTGATTGCTAGATGGCCAAAGGATAAAGTTATGTTAGGAGGGTTGGCCCAATTAAATGTATTAATGAATTAATTTAATGGGAGTATCATTCATTTCGTTAATATATGTTTTAATTGCTATATGTAATTATTGTGTACTAAAGGACTTTGAGAGGTCCCGTGCATTCAGCTTCCTGAGTGAAGTCAAGAAGCGCTTCCAGACAACTTACGGGTCACGAGCGCAAACAGCCCTGCCATACGCCATGAATAGCGAGTTCTCCTCAACACTGGCCGCTCAGATGGTGAGTATGACAGAAGCCTGGGAACATTGAAAGAACATTGACCAACAATGTTTCATGAGGGCTTTGTGTTTGCTGTTTTCTTGAAGGAGGTCTTAGGGACTTGTGCAGGGTTTAACTTAAATGAAACTGCTTCTGCAGAGATACATGTCAACTTTTTGATGAACCTACACAGAGCAGGATGTTATGGGTAACTATAATTTGCAGATGCGTATTCATGAAGCTGGTGTGCACTTAATGCCAAATCTCCACAATGCTTAGTGTGGACCTGGTGTGCTTGATTTCCATGTCCTTATTTCTACATTCTTTACAATGTGGCCTGCTAAAGATGAAACTGCTTCCTAGTGGACATGCATGTCATACCCCTAGTGTTTACAAGTGTAAAGGAAACACACATGCTAATATGCCCTAATGCATAGAGAAGCATGATTCCAGCTTATATATTAAATGACTTTGAGATGTAATTTCTCTGGCTGCACATTTCTGTGCAGAAACATCACTCAGACCCGCGCGGATCAGAACGTCTTACTGAAACACAGATGCAAGTGGATGACCTGAAGGGCATTATGGTCCGCAATATAGGTGAGTTTCTCATCAGTTTCCCTAATGTTCAGTGATTCTTTATGATGTAAAGCAGCAGTACCATCTTAATGTGGTCATGTCCAATGTGATATCTTATTAGAATCAGGAATTATTCTCTGCTGACAAGTGACATTTATTCATAAAACATGCCCAAAGCAAATGTTGTAATCTAGACGTTTTCTTTATTTTTGCACAATATCTTTTAAAACTACTCAGAGAATAACGAGATCTTTCGTGTATCTCAAGTTCACTGTCCTTGTATCTTTTACAGATTTGGTAGCTCAGAGAGGAGAGAAACTGGAATTGCTAATTGACAAGACAGAAAATCTGGTTGACTCAGTGAGTTTATCGTCCTTTTTGCTTTCTACTGCATTACATTTGGCAGTGTACAATTTTATATTTGATGGTCATTGAGCAGGCTACTTATACACAGACAATCTCACAGATTTTTTTTCTCTTGTTCCATTTAGTCGGTTACATTTAAGACCACAAGTCGTAACCTGGCAAGAGCCATGTGTATGAAAAACCTCAAACTGACAGTTGTCATTGTGCTGGTGTGCCTGGTGAGTACAGACAGTTGGTAATGTATATTGTGATTGTTCTTAACTTCAGTATGGATGATCTTTACTTTGACTCTATCTCCGTTGTGGAAATACCCTTAGTTTGGAAATTATAGTTATTTAATTTTCATCCCTCAGCCACAGCGAGACTCATCAGACCTGCACACTTATAGAATTTACTTTACTGAAACAACAATGCAGCATAGATTCCCATTAACTGGAGGAATTTCCCTGTTTTTTTATTTTCTTTTATTGTATTGCGCACACGTGCAGGAGGTGAACTTTGTCTCTGTTCTTTCCAGGTGGTGCTTTACATTATCGTCTCTGCGGCCTGTGGAGGCCTCAGCTGGCCCACTTGTGTCAAATAAATGAGGAGGGAGTGGGGATAGATGGAGGAAATACAGGAAAAAAAGAGGGAAGAAGGAGAGGAGCTCCTCTTCAGTCCTGCTTGCAAGTGGACAAACAAAAGGAAAAACAATATTTCTTGCTTTACTCCTCCGGCTTCAACATCCCTGGAAGCAAGTTGCTGCCCCCTCCTGCCTACTTCTTTTGCCCCCTTCTTGATAGTGTTCACATTGCCTTGAGGACAGGGAGTCCCATCTCATACTCACACTAATGGACAGCAGCCATGGGGCCTAAAACTGATGTGGAACAATATTCTTGTCTTAAAGTAGTCTGGTATGTTCATCCTGTCTCATGCACATAGTGGCCTGACGTATCGGTTTGTGGTACTGTCCTGCACATATCTGTGTAATCAATCCATTTAGACTGATAAAAGAATTAACCACTGAGATAACAAAGCTGATTTTGTTATTTTCCTGCCCTTCGTTTGATGTCAAGAGAGACTTATGGGACCTGCAAGTCTCGCAGATGTGTTACGGACCCACCTGTATGAACTGTCATGATGCTCTCTCCGGTCGTCTGTCAAATCACTGACCACTAATATTTGACAAAACTGATGCAGGACACAGGATGTCCTAAGTTACTCTTTAATAAACCGTTGTTGGGGTCATAAATAGCAAACCCAGATTTTGTGATTTCTCACTAAGCACAGTAACATCTTGTACAATGATTTGAGGTTAACAACCAGATATGATCACACAGATAAATATTGTAAAATTTGATTATATAAAAAAAATATATATATACATATATATTATTTTACATTAAGCATGTGATCCTGTAAAGGTTAGGCAGTATATCTTATAGAAGGATGATTGATTTTACTAATTCAAAAGATGTTCTTAAAAATGATGCCTGATTTTGGAGCAACACTCTTCATCTTACCGACCTTTCCATTCAGCCTCTCTAAAGATGTTCAGTGATCCCATATATACTCTGTTAACACAATGCACTTTTTAAATTGTACTGGCTTCACATGGTTGATAATTATTCAATAACTGTACATCCAGATTTGAAATAATAAAATCAAATGGTTTGAAGTTGTTGACCAGGGAAGCTGAACATGTTTTCCATTTTGAAAAAAGGATTTGGTCAATATAGTGTCACACGAGTAAAGGTTATTCAGTTTTATACAACAGCCTCCCTTAATGAGGCTTATACTATGCATGTTATTATTTAATGTGTTAGATCTTTTGTCTATCCCAATTATATGAATTCAGGTTGTCAGACAATTAGTATAACACAGTAGTTCAACACAACAAATTGCAGACTCCAAAGTGATCATTAAATAAACTGATCATTATAAAACTCATGAAGGGAGGACTGTGTTGTACTGCAATAGTTTTATCCAGGTGTAACCAATACACTGGCAAGGGAATGTAACATGTACGTCAATCTATAACTAATTGATTCAAATGAGTTGCTAACACTACTAGTTAGCTGAGGGAGAACGCAAACTCATCACATTCTCTTGAAAGTCAAAAGTTCAAGCAAATAACACCAGTTAATCCTTCATCCAGGGAAATATGACCTAAAGTCCAAACCAGTCTGCTCTATTAGGTAACAGATGACACTGATGTTTTGGTGCCGTAGAACCCTGAAGGAAGCAACCAGGTGAGTAATTATTTATAAAGTCAACAGCGCGCTCTCGTCGATCCTGCGCGCTCCCGTGACAGGTAAACGCTCTCGTCTGGTGCTGTGTTGATTTATCAGGTTAAACTATTTGCTCTGTAGGAACACACATACCTTACGGCATGTCTTCGACAGTTGGTAAGGAAAGTTTTCCTATCACACTACCTAACATTACTTTAAATACTGCGCCTTTCAATTCTCCAAACTTTCACACCGTCAACAGATATGAACGCCCCCCTGACGTTCGCGTGATAGCTAACGTTGCAACCTATGCTACCTGTTAACCGCTAATTGTGTGCTCAAAACCAGTGCTAACACTGGGTTATTGCCACAGTAGTTTATTTTGACCTAATCTTTAAACGTGCCTCAGAGATGCTCCCCAGCTGCTATATGTAACGGTGGTGTTAGTTTAAACCATGTATGCACTTGGAGGAGTATTTTCCTGCTATTTGTATCGACACCCTGCGTTTTCTCCTGATCTAATTACAGAGTTTACTCATTGCCGGGGAACATCCGTCAATAAGAGGCCAGTTGTTTTGATCAGAAAATATATTAGTAACGTTATGTATCAGTACATATGTGTATGGTTATACTAATGAGATCATGTGAGTAAAGGGGTTGAAGTTACTACAAATAACCCCTGCAGCAGCAGCAGGTCTGTAAATACACCCCATGTGTCTCCACATTGACTTGCTCTGTAAATCAATCTAAATGTGTTCTGTTGTTAATAGTACCTCGAATATGTGAATTCCTTTACACCATTTTAAAACATTCAATCCATATATATCGTATTATGTTTAAATATTGAATATAGTTTAATAATTGAATTAATATTTTAGCTACATTATTTATGTTTTCCAACCTCTGTAATGTGTGTGCAGCATAGTTGAATCTGAGTTGAGGCAAACCCATGCTGAAGGGCATCCAGGCCAAAGCAGCTGTCACATCTGACATGCCTCCATCTCACTAGAGGGCATAATCTCACATCTTTGCTATCAGGGCTTTCTGTTTTCTTACAAGCAGGCACTGAGTAATATGTGGGCTATTGCAAGGAGAGTGTTCTGCCATGGTATTTAAACCAGAATCCTTGGTGTTTTTGTTTCCCTGTGCCTTACAGAGGACAGGCTTGTCCCTGTGGTATGCCGGCTGAAGTCCCCTAGCTTGACCTGCTGCCCTGCTGTAGCCCTGTGACTGGGCTTTTGATGGCTAACCCTGCTACTCATAATAACTGCTCACTGTGTCATATTGATCACAAAAAGACAAGGAAAGACCATTCCAGCCTGTCTGCATGGTGCCCGAGGGGCTTCAGACATAGAGAGGCATTCTTCCATAAATGTCACTCAATTTTAAGATGACATCTTGCATTATATGTATGTAAAACTGAACACAGATCATTTGTGAGATCCTATATCAAATTAATTGCATTTGAATGTTGAAGCAGAACTTTTCCTGGCTGATCCTGTTAACACAAAGACCAGTAAGGGATCATAACATAACAGGTTTCTGAGGCATTGTGGGCTGTTTTCCTACTTGTATCCCACGTGTGTGATATGGTGTTCTTCTGTAGGGAGACTGTAATTAAATTTAGGTGTATATAATTGTATCTTTGGCTTCATAGAATTATATTTAGGTGCCACCCCTGAGAGTTTGCCCAGTCATGAGTCTTGATCAGGAGTGCATAGAAGCTGCTTTTCTGATTTATGCTGAAAATGGTTGACTTGTCTTCATTCAACATAACAACTATACTTCAAAATTAGTGTTGAAATGCTTGAATTACACAAACACTCTAAGTTACAAATTCTTTCAGGATATTGGACTATTTCATAATTTTGCTAATCTCTTCTAATTTTGCTAAGCATATTCTAGACAAGACAATTGGTCAGTGTAAAATAATTTATTTAGATGCATTAAATGCTAATTTCAGGGGGAGCTCCGTCCATCATATCCCTTGATTATGGAGCACGCAATTAATGACATGCACACACCTAATCATATAACAGGTGTGTTGTTCAGTTTCTCCGTTGACATATGACACAACATAAACATCCTGGTGTGAGAAAGTGATTTCAGAGTGTGATAATTGTTGATATGAAGGTCAGGTTAGCTCTTCAGTACGGTAGTTTTTTTTAAGTCTAACTTGTAAATAAATGGGTCAAAATCATCCTTTTTTTTCTCCCGATTCCATCTCCCAGGCCTGGTTTGTACCATGATTTACATCTTGTCTCTAGTCAAGATTAGACCGTAGATCCCGAGGTCAGGGGCCTTGTTTAGATTAAACAGAAATAGCAAGTGTCTCAGGGGTCTTAGACTCCGGTGTCCCACCACTGCTGTCGTGTTCGGATCGGGTGTCAAGTTGTTTGTGTACAGCATGAGGCAATGTCGTCCAGCAGTGACGTTGTCAGTGAAGGACTTTGGAATAACTGATATCGTGCCTTGCCATGTTTGAGTAAGCATGCAAATGCAAATTGTTATTTTCTGCTATTTAAAAGTGTCAATGTGCAACATTCTCCTTCACCACGGGTTTCTTAATTCTACTCCCCTTTTCACTTACTCCCTTACTAAAAGGCTGCCTGATCCATTCCCTCATAAAAGACTTTGGCTGCTTAGCAACATTGAATGCCAACTCAGCCTGGCAGACTATGGCCACTCCCCCTGCACTGGGCTCAGCAAGAATAAGGTGACATGTTGATTTATTCTTCCCTTGCTTCTGCTGTAAACTTTATCAGGGATCTGGGCACAGTCTTTAGCTGGACCTTGACACGCCTGCACTGCGGAGCAGTGTGCAGCCAAGTCGCTGTTGATCCACTGCTGCGGTAGGCCTAAAAGAATAAGTCACGTTACCTAAGAGTGTTGAGGGAAAGAGAAGAGAAGCTTACACCAGCACAGGGGGCACAGTCATTCCGGCTGTGAAGTTACTGATGCACGGTTGACTCTGAACACGAGGAGAGAGCAGCACTGGGACGGGTGCTGTTGGTGTCAGGCGGGAGCAGACTCCCACACCACTGCCTGCTCGGTTGGAAGGACGTGTTGTCCCTGATAGTGTTAAATGAGGTATGAGAACATTGAAGAACTGGACAATCTTTGGCTTGATACGGAAGGGGACAGAGCTGACTGAGTAATTGTCTTCCCCATTGCAGGATGAGGACAGCATAGGTATTACAAGTTAGTTCATACTAAAGTTGATCACCTTTTTAGCGAAAGGTAAGTGATTTGGACCTGTTCTACAACTTACATTTTCTTTCATCTTTCTGTCAGTTGATACTCTGTCTTATCTGGAAACATGTGCTTTTCTTTTTCCATAAACATTGTCAGGCCATGGGTTGTCTCAGGTGCTGTCATACTTTACATAATACACCATGTGATTTTTCAACCAGGGATTTTTCTAACTAGTGACCAAGTTTTTTTTTTTTTTATGTGAGTTTACTGCTGCGGTTGTGGTGGGGCAGTTCTGACAAGAACTAGGACAAGGTTATATTTCATTTGGTTGTGAAGATTGTAAGTACAGAGTACAGTGAGGTGTGTTGCTGCTCTGACTGTTAAACAAACTGATTCAGATTTGGATTGTTGGCCATGATGAAAGAAGCAGAGCTGCTTTGATTAATCTGACCAGCAGTCATGTTAAATAAGACGATAATCAGATTATTATTGTGCCATTTTTAAATGTCAGTCTCCCAATTTTTTAGCGGTATATTACTCTTAAAGAATTGAGTAGCACACAGAAGATATTCCACTGACCTGTAGGAACAGACCCACTGAATTTTCTAATGTTGAACATATTTGTAGTTTCTATTTTCTAGTGTTCACAGTAAGATGTCACAAAATATCATATCAGGATTGTGGGTGCTTCAAAGATGCCCTGGCTTCAAAATCCTGTTCTCCAGATGTAAGGCAACATGCTTGTTTGGTTCAGACGTCAGCAAAAATTGCATACTTTTATATTTATATTAATAATATGAAATGTAAAATACTACAATTTCCATTTAGAATATCAATATGTGTATCTGATTAAACAAAATAGGTTAATACTTCTCAATATCAGATTTTATTTGAAAATCATAGTTCAGTAGATTAATTTGAATTTCTCTTTTCCTGTTTCTTGTGATACATGTGAGAGGACACGTGTTGAATGTGTCATGTTGGTTGCTTGTAAAAACTAGCTTGCAATGGTGGCTGGTTAATGTTGGTAGTAGTTGTGTAAGATGGTAAATGTAATGAGTTGTGTGAACCTCAGCGAGCTTTTGTAAGATATTGTCGTGTCCCCGGTGACTTTGATATCTTTAACTCATAAACTGGTGAGTTGCAAAACTAATTTTAAGCTTTTTTTGATGTCCAAACAAAGTCAAATGCTGTATTATGTTTTGATATTGCTACAAAAGAAGCTTCTACATTGACAGTTGTAGAGAAACGCCAAATGCATGCGGTCCAGTCACAACAACTTCATTTTAAGCCTTTCTTATTCAGCAACAGAAATAGTAGTAGTGATATTGTATACTAACTATTTAAAAGCAAAAGCAAGCTGCTAGCTTGCACAGGTGGTTCATCGTGTGATGCTTTGTCTACATACCAATGTGCCAATAATAATGAAATAACCAACCATTGAAAGTTCAGTACTCCCTAAGCAGGGTCTTAATGACTTGTCCACTTTTCATTGAGCCAAGTCGTAAATGATTTAAGTATCTAGCTGCTGTTACAGTAGACGAAGGCTTCAACTACTTACCAAAGCAAACGTAAGCCTTATTGACGCCCTAAACATTCCCTTCTAGGCCTATGCAATATTATCAAAGTCTCATTTCCCTACTTAATATACGGCAACAATACAAATGTGGATATAGTACATTTTGTTTAAATTCAATGAGTACATAGTTTATATAAAATAACCACTTGGAACAGCCTTGTTTCTTATTATATTGTAATATCTCGCATTAACTCTTTTCCTATCTCAAGTCCTTTTGTGTAATTTGCTGCCTCAAGGAAAAACTTTGTAACACCAAAATTTTCCCAGCCGATGTTCTGCGATTTCAGACATTTCTTAACGAAAATAAATTAAAATCTGGGCATGTTCATGTTAATATTCTGTGAAACAAAAATATTCACCACAGATGCTGTAGCAACATGGCTTTAAATATGTTATTTCTTCCTCCTGTACAGATATTCATGCCTGGTCAACACATTTGATGGACCACAGTGCTGCTAACTGAATGTACCTACTACAGTAAGTAGGCAAATTCTTGTCAGAAGTCCAAATGTCTAATAAGACATTTAACATGTCCACCACGGACCAGGTTGAGACCACAGTTCCTTTGCCACACAGAGGCCTACAACTTGGCCTTTCTCTTGAGAGCCATTACACCAACGTGTCCCTGTCTCCGTCACCTGACTCCCCCAGTAGTATTTCCATCCAGAGTGACACCGAAGACAGCATTTCCCCTGACATCAACATGCTAGAGAGCTGCCTCAATGAAGGTTCCCTTGTGGATAACCCTCACAACACTGCCTTAATAGAGGAGAATTTGTTCTGTGACATGAGCATGAACCTGAACCAAACTTTTATTGCCACACCTGTTCATGGCAATGTGAATTTCTGGAATAAAAACCTGAGTTTGATAAATAACCAAGAGACTTCAACCGAAGATTCCCAAGCTTTTAGTCTAACCACACATGATAGGAGTAATAGAACAGTGACCTCACCAGACTCGTCTGGGGGAACCAGCCAGTTGAGTTCATGTGAGATGTCTCGTCGAGGTTCAACTGAGAATGACTGCTGCTCTATGAGCTCTGGGGAAATGGTAATAAGGAGCAACAGTTTTTGTCTTGGGGACCAGTCACTCTTGGTAGTCTCTTCCCTGGATGATTCGGCCGTCTCTTCAGCCGCAGGACATCCGGCATTTTCTGCTGAAGCTAACGTATTGTCACCAGCCCTTCCAGATGTCTGTGAAAAATCCACTGAAAGAATATTTGAGGAGAATGCAGACTGCCAGTGCCTTAGCATGACTTTCAATCTGGCAGACAACTGCGAGCTCCCGAAAGAGGAAAATCACATGAACTCAGCCAACTCTCTTGTAGCTCTGCCAAGTGAGAATGAAGGGGGCCTTCTGATGACCTTTGTCTGTGAAAGATCTTCAGATAGTGGAAAAGAGGCACAAATTGCCGGTGCTGAAGCAGAAATGTTGCCCACATCTGCTGGAGTATTTACACCAGAACAAGGCAAAGCCTTTGTGTCCACTCTCTCAGCTATGCAAGACACTGATGAGGATATTCATACTTCCACTCCAGTACCAAACACTGGGAACAAGATACCCAGCCTTCCCTCTTTTTCAGAGTCCCCGTGCACTGGGAATGCAGGCAGTCCAGGACTGACCCCCGCGGAACGACAGCAAAAATCTGACAATACTAAACAACATTTAGTTGTAGGACTGCCACCCTCCTCCATCAAAGCCAAGAAAATGGAGATTAGGAAGTTCCCCAAGTCAGACTTCAGCTATGTAAAATCTAAAGTTGTGACAAGAAACTTGCATCAGATTTTGGTGCCAGGTCCTGCTTCAGAACACAAACCATTGCAAGATAACGTTAACAACAAGCGTACTGAAGCACGCAGAGGATCCAGTTTCAGGACTAGTCCTGCTAAGGTAAGGAGTAACACTACAGTTGTTTCTGCTACGGCTAAAATGGACCATGATGTTCGGAGGCGAGCGAATACAGTGGCAGGTTGCTTGGGTGTGAAAATAGAATCGTCTGAACAAATTGCAACGGATAGACAATGCAAGAGTAGAGCATCCCCAGCTGGAAGTAAACGTGCCTCAGCAGTACAACGCAGCAATCCCAGCTCTCACAAAGAGCACACAGCCTCAAGCCAAGTAGCGGATTCTTCAGCTCAGCAAACTGGCAACCAAACCTTCTGCTTCTCATCCCCTGATAGAAGTGGGCAAACAGATTCCAAACAAACTCCAAAGAAGGGCATGTCAGATGAAATTGAGGTCAGGTCAGGCTCATCTGTAGGCCAGGTCAAGCCTCCTCTTCTCAAGATACGGCCTCGATGCTCATCAGAGAGTTTGTCATCTTCAGCTAAGCCACCCAAAGACATGAAAAAAACATTAAGGTTCTCAACCACTGTAACCATTCCCAAACATGCCATCCACCCGGGTCAGACCAAACCAGGGACCCTGAAAAGCTCTTCCCAGTATAAACCAGCTGCACGGGCTGAGGCCACGAAGGAACCTGCTGACACCTCCCCTAGGGAGGTTAAGAAGATCAGCCTGGTGGTGAGTATGAATTGGTCATGTGAACAATAAAAATATTGAACACTTCATTACATATTTTCAAATGTATTAAGGTATTAAATTCAAAGATTTTCAGAGCAAACAGGAAAGGGGTACGAAACTGACAATCCGCTCTCTTTGTAGACAGAGTCAAGTAAAGCAACAGGAGCCTCATTGGATGAGAGTAAGAGCAGATTTAGAGGACAGCCATCCCCTAGACAGACCAGGCTTTTACAAACTCCAGATGCCAGTCCTAGACCAGCCACACTGTCAACAAGGCAGAGGCAAGGAACCTATAGGAGGGATGAATTCAGGGTTTCTAAAGCTGTGGGCACACAGCAGTCCAAGCAGAAGAGCACTGTGGGTAAGGTCTTTGAAAGTATTGAATACACACCATGTTTTATATTTGTATCCAGTTAAATAGAGTTTGTGATCACATTGCGGAAGAAATGTTTAAAATTGTTCATCATTTATTCCACAAATAAAAAAGTTTACTTGTGTCAATGGAAGTAGGTGACGATCACAAGTGGTATGACCTTTCTTTGACCAAGGGGATGGTTGATGTCCTAAGTATTTCCTTTGAAGGGGGTAGTAGTCGTAGTTGATACGAGTACAATCCTTCAAGCAATCACAAAGTATTATTGTAAGAGACTGCATTTCACTGAAACACTGTACAATTACAGATAGAACAATGTTTAATATCAGATATTATCAATTAGTTCAGATTGCATGATGACTTTGCTGAGCCTAGACATGTAGTTACCCAGGTGGTAGTTAAGCTGCCTCTCCATCAGAGGGTGACATTGCACAGTTTGTCCATCAGGCCTAAAGTGTTCCACAGAATCAATATCAGAAGCAAAACGTTGTTTTGTGTGATACTTTGTAATTTGTTCACCGTTGCTGCTGGGTGAAAAAAGAGAGTAATGGTTAACTCCACATGTAGAGCCCAGCCCTCTTGTACAGCTACTCACTGTTTCTGGTACGAAGTGGTACTGGAAGACTGGAGGGTGCATGGTTTTCTTATTAGCAAAAAAAAATCCGATGAAAAGGTCTCCTACCTTTTTTATGAAAGTCTTTTTTGCTTTTTCAGGCCTCCTGTGAACAGTGTGATATCACTGTGGACGTTTTACCGCCAATGAGTTGCATGAGAAATGCACCATCAAGCTCACTCTGCATACTTGTCTTCAATTAAAACATACATGTTGTTCATCCCCCTTGAAACAGCCTCAGCAGCAAGTGTTAAGCCCCAGCTGAATGGATCCCAACATCCTCAGACTCCCACTCGCCCCTCTCCTATGGGCCCTCCCCCTACTCCTGCTTCCAGACGACCACGTAGGACCTCTGGGTCATCCAGGAGTCATACTGAGGACAGTGTTGACAACAAGCTGAGTGAAGGTTCTGGGAGTTCACAGGGTGAGCAGTGATTTACATAATGTTTAAGGACTTTCACTGCATGTACCGTGTGTGATTGTGTAATGGTATTACAGTGTGTTTATAAAGGCTTTCCTCTAGTGACAGGGCATGGTTGTTGATGTGGCTTTTGAAACACATGTGGAGGGGAGGGGCTTAAATGGTGACCCACATCAGGGCTGGGCTTGATGAAGATTTCCCCCTGGGCAAATCTTTCTCAGATTTAATTCATCAGCATCTGCAAGATACCAAAGCTTGGCCCCATCAAGCAATGGAACATGTCTCAGAGTACTTTATTTTAAGGTCTTACTGAAATAATTCTGCCAATCTCTCAAGATATCTGAATGTATGAGCTCAATACATCATCGAAATCATTTGAACAGAAATTTATTCTACAACTGGTACAACTGTTTATAGAAGGATACTGTTCAACTGTAAGCTCTTTTAGCATCTTCAGTAGCATGCCGGTCTGTGATTTGCTGAGAGGATCTATTTTCCAATCTGGGGGACCCCCCTCTTGTCGGTTGTCATGGCAATAGGTTCCTTTCCAGTCTAGTTCACACACAGCGTTGCCGGGAGGAGTAGAGAGCAGACGTATATTACAACTGATGCTTCGTCAGGTTTATAAATGAGCCGTATCCCCTTTTTGTTTAATTAAACACCAATGGCTGGTTATACGGGACTTCGAAGCTGCACTTAGACTGAATTTCCTGCTCCTGTTTTGAACAACTCCTCATTACTAGCACAAGGTGGTCCCCGATCTGAATATGATCTGACCTTCTTGACATGCCTGCTCATTGGATCTTATCGCTTTTGTATTATCCCTTTATTAGCTGCATTTAATGGAAATAGAAAGCTTTGGAGAAGTAAGTACGATTTGAAGAACCGTAACTTTGGTGTCCACGATGAGGTGTTTAATCACCTTATGTTTTAACCTGCGTCTGTTGGTCTATTTGTTTGTTTGTTTGTGTGTTTGTCGGTCTGCAACAGGATTAAGCAACAACTACAAGGCAGAACTATCTCAAACATTTGTGAAGGTTGCAGGTTGGAACAAGGAAGAACTCAGATCAGTTTAACATAGGAAACTCCTTTTTTTTACATCAGCCTTGATGGAGGTCTGCAATCTACAGTCTGTCCTTCTAGTTCTATATTCTATTCTATACATATTTGCTAATTTAGAAACTGGAATGGGATGCTTTAGGGATGGAAATTAATACGATTCTATTAATACCAGTTGCCATTATAGGTTCTGTTCATTTGTCCGATTCTTTATTGATTTCTGTTCAGTTTTCCGTATCAACTGTCATTTAATCACTGAGTGTGAACACAGTGTAGAAAAACAAAAGCCTGCATGTGTTTCAGGTTGGCAGATAAGTATTTATTTGAGTTTTTATTTGCAAAGCACAACTGTCAAAAAAAGTTTTAATTTTCTTTCTCACAATAAGATAGCATAGTATACTTACCGTATATCAAGTCATTTTACTCTGAAGAATAATTTTATAGACTGAGAAATTGCTTAAAGATGCCCTAAGAATCCTGACTTTGCATGACAAATCACAAGTGATGACATGAGAACAGTGGTGATAACAGCACTGTATTGAAAACAGAAGGATAAATGCTTTCATCTACATTTCAAATGTAACATTTTAAACAGCACTTCTTTACTTATCCAACAGTTTCTGGAGGAGCTGCACCTAAACCAACCCCGTTCAAAACATTTTTACAGAGAGCAAGGCTCATTCCAACCCCTGGGAAAAGCACTGGACCAGGTAAGATCGTACATTTATACATACACACACTCATGTACATGTGTACAGCTATCTTTGTGAGGACATTTAGTGTATTTCCTAGCTCCTACCCACACCTGTTACACCACAACTCTATTTATAAATCAAATTACCCTAAACTGAACCTAAACTGCCCTTTGAATATCTCAGAAACATGACTGGCTAAAATGTCTTTACTACGATGCCTGAAAACTCTCTTCATTTCTAAATTTAAGACCCATTTTTATATTTATCTTGTTTGCCGCATTTAAAGGTTATTGTTTGAAGTCATTCCAAGACCATAATTAACTGTGACTGAGACCCTGAATTTGTTGTTAAATAAAAGACATTTAGTCAGTTCTTGGGGACAGATTAACTCCAGACTTTTGTCTCACCTGGGTATTTTGCCTGTAACAGCTTGGACCACCGTATGCAAGCCCGCTGCTTCTGCCAACAAAGGGTCTTCAAACTCCACAGACAGTCTTCTGAAAAGGACTCCTTCCTCCAGGCTTGTTCATCTAATTTCAAGCAGAGCACGTAAGAGCTTTTTCTTTGGTTATTCAAACGTTGATTATCATTAATTTTGTGACATTCAGTGCGATGAGAAAGGTGTGAAGCTTCAGTTAATTAGATGTTGACCAGAATCCCTTGATCACTTTTCAGTGGCCAATGATTTTCTGGCCCCTTTAACATGTGTTTCGTGTAAACTTAATCATATTTAAGGTGTATGTGATCGTTCTTGTATTGATACTTGTTGCTCTCTGCTGCTCTCACAAAATGAATACTTGGTTGATGCTCCAGTCCTGCTTACAGTTTTAGGGTCCTAGATTTCCTTATTGCGAAAAGCACAGGTGGAATCACATAATCACAGAATTGGAAGCAATTCATGACAAAAAATGTCCCTACAGCATAGGAGCGTTTTCTCACAGCCCCTCAGCAGCTGAACAAAAAGCAATACATTGAGACTTTACCCTGCCATCATTGACAGTAGCACTGCTGTCTGTGTCGAGGTTTCACGGAGTGCAGGGCTTAGCTCTTTCACACTCAGAGTCAGAGTGGCCAGCAGAGAGGCCGCAGTGGATGCAGTGAACCATTTGAAGTGTGAAAGACAATTTAACTTGAGTAGGCAGCAACACCACACTATTCACTGAGTGCACTACAAGCTACGCAAGTGAAGAGCCAATTTATCAAACCGCAAAATCCCACAGGTGATCAATGAGGCTACAGGTCCTCGCCTCAGTATGCACTCAGTATTTTAATGTTGAAATATTGTTTTAGTAATATTTTGTTTCAAGGAAGACATTACTGGGTGTATTTAGTGATTTACCTTCTAATTAAATTGATGCAATTAGATTCAGCCACCAAACTACTAGACAGTCTTTCTGATGACAGAATTCAGAAAATCTGAGGTTGTGTGAATAGCAACAGGTTTCATACGGCTCTACAGTTTTGTGGTAACTAGGTACCATTGTCATGCACTTTTTAACACCTTGATACTCGTAGCACATTTCTTGGAGTCTTGGGTTAAACGTGTCATATTCATAGCTGAGCTGCATCAGCCAGGCTGCTTTCAGCTCAGCTCATCAGACAAAACCTTGCCATGAGCAGTCTGTCATCTCCTCCCAAACCACTGCTGGTGATACAAGGGGAAGGGAGTAAATGAGAGGAAGCATGGGGGGATAGATTAAATTCCCATTGGCTGCAGTTATACTGTTCCCACCCCCTTCTCCTTCCCCCACATCCACCCCCTTCTTGTCCGAGCATCCTGGCTCAGCTACAGCACCGCCATCATCAAGGGTGGACTTGCTGCTTTGCTCCGCTGTGAGACAACCATGTGTTTGGTGAACGGCTGAACTCTGGCTTTACCAAAGGGATTAAAGGATATTTTTACTCTTTTTTTTTTCTGTTGTTGTTTTTCCCCTCTCTCTCTCTGTGCCTCCTCACATCTATCAGGCTGTGCCACAAACTACTGGCCAGCCTTTCAAGCTGTTTGGACACCTGCCATGCTGACCTTGATGCTTCACTTTTTCTGGGCTGTCTCAGTGACATAACTGATTTATATTGATTTTATTTTCTGTCAGCACAGTGATGCTGTCGGAGACACCCAAGAGTCTGTGCTTCATAAATAGTTTCAAGCTACTGCGTTTGGACACATTTTGTTTTTCATAAGTAATTCTCGGCCCAAACGGTGGCTGTCCTGCTTTGTTTTTGAGAGATGTTATGGTCTCCGAAGCTCTCCCTCTCGAACATCCACGTGCGTCTGACAGCCAAGGGCTTACTCCGAAACCTTCAGCTGCTGTCAGGATGCACGAAGAACACTGTGGTTTTCCAAACAGGTTTGTCAGTTATTTTAAATGACACTGCTCTGGTTTTATTGTCTCTGTACTATGATAATTAAGCAAACCTTGTTAGCATCCCCCCACCATGCAGACCTGTGCTGTTTGCTGTTGCTGTCTATTTTTAGTGTGGCTATTTACTATTTGGCAAAGCAGGCAGTTCAGCTTTCATTTACCTAGGTCACGAAAACCTTTCACACACGGCAGAGGAATTTGGGGATACAAATCTTGAATTTAGAAACCTTTTATATGTAAACAAGCAATTAGATTTGTTACTTTAAAAAGGAATTGACATTTCCGAGTGAGTCGCATTAATTTTGAACGCACTTTTTATATGACTGTGTGGCAAAACACTTTTCGTCTTTACAAATATGGAGACCCAGTTCTCCTGTTTCACCCTGAAATGAACCAGAGTTATTTTGGTTCTTGGTCTCTAGGTTGAGCCTGAGGAACCTTGTAGTGTTTGTTGAACGGTTCTGTGGGAATTCGGTGACTTTCAGTGGTTCCCACAGAACTTGCAAAATGCATTCCTTTCTTTTTAAATGCTACGTTTATGTTAGGTTATTTTTAAGCTCTTCAAGCTTTCAGTTATCATAATAGAATGATCTTTCATTCACTCAAACAAAAGCTTTGTTATTTTAGTTCAGAAATTATTTTCAAGTTATCCTAACACGGTCATCAGTCAACTGTCATGGTTGTTATTATACTAAAACTAATTTTAGTTCCAGTGCAACACCGTATTGCCAAGGGGGTTACGTGATTGACATATTTTGTTTTGTATGTTTATATTTCAGTTCATCTGTCTTTGAGCAGGATTGCGTAAAAATTTACTGTCAGATTTTCATGAAACCTGATGGAGAGGTGGAGCAGCGCCAAAGAAGAACTCATTTCATTCTGGAGCAGATCCAGGAATGTTTCTCTCACATCCTTTAACTTTGTGAGAGGGAGATTTTTTACATTTTAGTTTTTTCTCACATTGACATCTAAATTCAGGCATATTTCTATTACTTTTTGAAACATTTCAAGACGTATATGGTTTCAATTATGAATTTGCATATAATAGAAATGTGGGTCATTGGCCTGGTCAGAGGTCTGACAGCACTGGTTGTTGATTTATTTATTTGTTTTAGACAAGACATCCAGAGAATGTTGCACTGACATTTATTGTGTCAACAAAGCACTATAACAAGTGCCCGATTGTAATGTCTCATCACCCAGCATGCTTTGCGTTATGGTGTGATATCTCCTTACACCAGCAAAGCTGCGTGTTAAGAAGTCAGAAACACTCGGCATACAATGTGAAGTAAAGTAGAACCGTATCATGAGCTCAGTGAACAGCCCTCAGAACAAGTGAGTGGCTTAATAAAGCCTCTTAAATCAATGAATGAATTGCCTTTTCTTAAGCTAAATAAAGCAAACAACTGTCAAATGTAAGATAATAAATTTCAGAAGATTAACATACTAGATAACACCTACTAATTTATCAAAGTATAGGGTACCTCTACCCTGAGACAAGTTTGATATTTCCAGTGTGTTGCAAACCTCCAACCTGTCTGCCTGAGTCTGTCAAGGAGCTGAATGCAGTTATGTTCAGGGACTAAATGACAGTGATACAACTTGAGTTGGTGCCCTGTTGGTGCTGCTGTTTGCAAAACCAGCAGAGGGCATCCTAATTCAAAGAAACCATTTTAGGTTTGGTGAACCACTTTATAGAAATGTTGGAATCTGAGCAGCACAGCTCAACTGATTGTGTGGAGCTTTTTGTTTTGAATTAGTCAAATTTATGAAATTAAAACTTTAGAGGCAATAAACTTCAGAAAATGACTTATAGTCCATTATTGTTCTAGTTTTGACAGTTGTACCATCCATATAGGTGCTGTGCATTTGTGTGTTTGTCTTAAAGGCTGTGCCTGTCATAATGCATGACATGAATAGTTTATCTTGGCTGTGAAAGACTGTCCTGAAACTAAGCTGTGTACACTGAACTTAGTTTGTGGCCAAAGTGCAGCTAAGAATTAAGAAATGGCTTTTTATGACCTTATGTCTGACAGAGTTCTCCAGTTCTCTGCCTTGATTCAACAGTTCAGACTCGGAGTCTGTTCCCTCATAGTCTGTCACAACAGTGAACCCTCTGTTGGCTTGGCCAGTCTGAAGTGTTGATATTCTCTCAGCAGTATTATGTTGTCCTGATCCAGCCCGTCCACAGAGCTGTAGGCTAACAGCTACAGGATCAGCTATCTACAGAAGACGAGCAAGGCACTTCTTCTTCTTTGATTCTATTCAGTAACAGTAAACAACTTGTCAACCAGATTCAGAGTGACAGCAGGTCCTGGTCGTGTGATGTTTAATTTTTCATCATGTATTGTCCTTTTCCAAGGCCATCTGCACCTGCTCCTTCCTGTTAGCATTTAGGTTGATACTGTCATGAGCCACAACTGTGGGACAAAGACAAGATTGGCTTGATGTTTTTCTGATCCAGAAAATGATTGGCTTCCATCTTTGGTATTTTGTATTTTTCTACTCATCATCATATAAGTGGTTTGTCTCCTCTCCACCTCTATCACCACAATGACACGGCGTTCATCCCTCCAGTAGACTTCCAGTGACGTGTACAATCTATACCACTGTGCATTGAAGCTGTTCTGGCAGCTCGTACTGGCCCAACGTCTTAGACACGTCATGCTGTTTCTTCCTTTTAATGTGTCACCCGCCTCTTAAATTATGTTGGTTAGAATGATGTCTATATTCTAAAGTTACATGCTGGTGTTATTCTGGGGCGTTACAATGATCTCAGATGATACCAGCTTAACATGTGTCACAGTTCTTATAAGACATGGATATAGACACTTCGTGGGCTCAGGGTATGTCTGCATAGTAGGAGGCAGCACACTAGTTTGAATTCAATTCGCCTCATAGGAGATATATCATCAGGTTTTACTGGTTTGGTAGCAACTATATCAATGTTTGTCTTTGATCATTAATCCCAAATGTTTTTACCGCTGTCTCTGTACTCACACAGCATGTAAGTGGAGTGACGGCGCTGAGTGAGTGAGTTTCCCCACAGTCCACTGGTGTTATAGTATATTCCACTCATCATAGCTGGTATTCCTGACATGTCTCAGGCTCTCCTCATTGGCGTGTTACATAACACCGACTACACAGCTTCTTCGTAGAGAAACTGCTTTTATACACACGTTTTCCACTTATACAAAATATGGATATTTTATTATAACCGTAACAGTCTGTGGTGACTTTGTTTTGTCTTCCTCTTTTCTGATATGTTAGTGTCAGAATAAGCCAAGTGCTGGTCTTTATTATGATTTATGGTAGCCATTATATACGGGTGATGTATTTATAGAGTTGTAAAATCCTAACTGCAGTTGCAAGGTCTCGTTAAACAAGCTGACCCTTGTTACCAGGGCCTGAAAGAGCACTATATTGAATTAGGAAATGGAAAAATAATTGCATTCAGAGAATCCATTTTTATATCTGTGCTGTCGGGGGAGAAGCTCTGGGAATCATCAGTGCGGCTGATTGGACAGAACAGTTTTGGACTGCAGAAACATCCAGAGCTTTGACACTGCAGCTCGCTGTATCTGTGACTGTGACAAGACTGTATGGGGTGGGCGGTGCAGGTGTCAGATCAACTGCAGTGATTATGGAAGGGGGTATGATGATGATCAACGTTGTCACCACACTCAACACATGTTCATTTACAGTAGACAAGAACAAACCCAAGGCCAGCTCTCGCCAGCAAAACCATCAGCGGCAAACCTCCCTACCAAACCAGAGCAATGGACCTCCGGATGTGGTGCCACCAGGTGTTGCGGAGGGGGAGAGAAAGGACGAGAGGATCCAGCAGTTGAGGGGAAACCTTGCGGCCGCTAACTGCAAATTTGAGGCGGTCACCATTGTCCTGAAGCAAACTCTGGCTGAGGTATGAAAATTGCATTCATGATTGCAGGTTTATATTTGAACAGTGTTGACTTTATTTAGGGAAGAATATAGTAACATAACAACCACTATCACTAACAAAGATATATTGTGTATAAAATGCTTCGTCTCTCAGTGATTACTGAGACTTATGAACAAGTCAATTCACACTTTTAGGCATTTTACATACGTTGAGTTTACCAGCTGCTCGTGTAAACCCAAATTAACAACATCTACCACAGCTAAACAAAGGCATCATTATAAAAGCAATTCATCAGTTTACACTATAATATCTATATTTCGGTCAAACCTATGAGGAACCACAATATCTGTCTAACTAGAGATGTAATCAGACATATGAAAACCCAAATATTTTCAGAAAGCATGAATACATTCTTTATTGCATTGTGAAGAGCTTTCAGTTATACAGTTACATCATTGTATAGAAAACTGACATTAAAAATGTGAAGAAAACATAGAAAGGCAAGTGTTGCATAACAATCAGTGTTCCAGCAAACACAAAGTCAATGTATTTGATCATCGTCTCCATGGTTTACTATTACATGTGTGGCACCATTAATACAGGGAATCCAAATGGCATGTCTATTTGTAGTAGCTGCATGGGGACACACACAGACACACTTGGAAGTTGTCCAACACAAAAACCTGTTGCTGTTGTCATGGACTGAACAGCTGAAGCCGTTTGGATCAGAATTCATTTCTGCTGTTGTACTTTTGTCAAATCCATCCAGGCTGTGTGCTGTCAGCCCCGATGTTCATGTAATTACTGTGCTAAGCTTTATTTCCACATGGGAGTTTTAACAGCGAGCTGACTGTGGCTACTCTCGTAAACTCACCACACGTCTTTCAGTCGGGCTGTTTGCTTTCCACAGCCGTATTATTATTATTCAGGTAGACAAGCATGACTCAGAGATTTTTAAATATGAATGTTACATCTCGCTGTTTGATTTAGATTGGCATTGAACAACTTTCGAGAAACATACACCCCGGGGGATTAGTATTCTTCCCACAGTGCATTTTGAGCAGGCCTATCTGCATGCCACCAACCGCAACCATCCTCCTCCCTCCCCTGTTGGCATATTTATGATCAGACAAACTACACCACAGTCTTATTTAGAAAGTATTCAACTAAAATAAATTAGCTTAATGCATTCGGTGAAGATTTATATACGTTTTCCCATAAACCCCGAGGAATAAATCCACCTAAGCTACCTCAGTCACACTGGTCAACAATAGAAAGGTCCCTGCGTGATATTTTCATGTTCATATATGTTGCCAGTGTAAATATGAGAGATGGGTTTTTATCTGGCTGGTTCACTCCAGTTGTTTCACTCAATCACTTTCTTGGACTAAAACATAAAAGACATTAACTTGCTCCCATGAAATCAAATCACCCTGTCCTTCGTTCTTTCCATCACACCAGTGAACCTGCCAGCCGTCCAGACCCTGGCTGACTGCAGGATTACTGCTCAGTGGAGTCTCAACTTTGTCTCTTTATCTTGCAACTTTCTTTCCTCCTGTAAATGGCAGCTTGTGTAAATATTAGTCAGGTAGTCCTTTCCCATTAGGGACTACCTTTCCTCCCGAGGAGGCCCGGGAGGAAAGAAGTATTTTAGCGTCTGCCAACGATTAAGAAACAAGGGGATGTTCCTTAACTCGATTGTAACTGTTGAAATTTAACTCTCTGCAGCTGAGAGCTATTTCCAAAAATGAAACCACCACTTCTGTCTGTTTTTATGAGTCACATATGCCTTTGTCTGGCCTAGATTACAGTAACTCTCTTCACTTCTGCTTTACTGGGTTAGGCGGAACTCTTCTGGCCGTGTTCTGGAATGCTGCAGTTGATAGTTCATGTCAGCAGGATCAATGTTGTGGTGGTAACTGTAAACTCAGGTTTACTATCTGTAGAGCTCAACACTTTGACAAACTCAGTTAAAGTTATTATTTTAAAATGTGATTTTATTTCTTTTACTCCTATTTATATGGTAGTGACTACATAGATGCTGCTCTCTTGTTGACTTACATGTGGAGAGTTGTGCCGGGGTAAAAAAACTGACACTCACTTTTTTATAACTCACATTTAGTTAAAAAACATCAAATCAATATACAAATTGACGTTGTATATGAGGTGTATTATCGGGTTAGTAACGGTGAAGGTGGAGCATCTAGTATCTATTTGAGACCAAGTATCGGAGTCAGGACAGCGCAGTGTGAGAAAGGCCCAGCTGTTGACTTGATATGGTTCTGAGCAGCAGCCAAACACTAAGCAAATACTGCACACTGTTTCTTATCAGTTCGGACCGAGCCTGTAAGCACTGGACAGAGTATATCATACCTCAACGCACAGAGTTCATGCTGTGAAACCATTTCAGCCAGCAAGAACATCCCCCAAAAACACAAAGATACTGTTTCCTTCACTTGAATTCTGATATTCAAAGATGTTCCAAGCAACTTGAACCTGATCTGAATCAGTTACTCATTGATCTCAGTCCACCATCACATGTTATTCTACACCTGACATGGTATCGTCTCTATATACACTGGGGACATCGGTACCCGCTGTACCCTCTTAAGAGATGCATGAGCTCCATCAGTTGAGAAACTGAATATCAAGTTATATGATGAAAGTCTTTCAGGTCCTGATTCACAACAGTATTTAAAATAATAGGATGCGGCATCATTGACTAGTGATAGAAAGTTTATGCATAGAATTGTTTTATGTGGAGCTACATTGGATGCATAATTACCAAAATCCTAAAGTTATCCTTAAAATAGTGGGAGCCAAAACATGATCCCAGTTGCTATACAATTATATTATCCTATACAAGGAGCTGAGTAGGGACTAAGCTCCTCTTCTGGAAAAAAGACTGAGACATGTTTTTTACTCTTAAAGTACTGGTTTTCTTTTTCTTCCACTGTTTAAGATCCAGGCTGAATAATAATAACCATCCGGGTTGAGGTTGGTCAACATGTGACCATTTTCCTGTTTTCTACATGTCCACTGTGCGGTTATTTGCTCAGACTGAAGCCGGAACTGTGGTGTGTCATCACATTAAATCAGCTTGTAATGGAGGCTGTACCATGAGGTTTATAGCAGATTGTGAAGTAGCGGTGCAGAGGTGAGGTTTGGATGAGTAGGGGGGGATGGTGGTAATGAAGTCAGCCCATGAATCCCCTGGGAAGGTCACTGCACAGTCTTGCTCCATCATCAGCTTGATGTCAGGCAGCTCTCTACAATTTATCTTGTTGCTCCACTCCAGCTGCTTTCAGTGCCGTCTTAAAGTGACCTCACCTCGGTGGTGAGGAGGCTGTTCTATTGGAGCCTGCCCCTTTGTGGGTGGGTGTGTTTATTAGGTGGAATACGGTAAAGCACTTTGCAGTCAGTCACCAAAGCCAGTGAAGCAGCTCTTTCAGTCCTGCCTCAGATGTAGTCAGAACATTCTGGGGGGAGGTGGTTGGAGGTGGTGCACCCACCTGAACCACTGTTTGTCCTGGCGTGCTGGGTCTCCATTCCTTCTGGGGGGAGGGGGGACTCCGGCACCCAAGCCCCAGGCTGAGGCTGGATCATGGGCTGTTCTGTCAGCAGAGTGTGCCTTAGTGCTCCCTGCGCTGCAGAGCAGGTAACTTGTTTCTCCATTGTTATAATCTGCAGTGAGGAAAAGATGTAGAAGTGGGTTACAGAGGAGCAGGGTGGAGTGTTTTTATTGTAAACTGTTGCTAAGTAAAGGGATGTTTGTCTGATCTGCTTTAGCTAATTTGTCATGTTTATCATGTCCAGTCATGCATGTTATGTTATGTGCTGTGTAGCATCTCATAGAAAGAGAAAGGTAGTGGACAGAGAGCAAACAGTTCATCTGTGCATCAGTTTCAAAGTGTTTCGGAGCACTGCAGCTGTAGCGCAGCATCCTCCACTGCAAAACTGAGTCAGGAGGGAGATCTAGAGGAGTTACAACAGAAGACATTTGCTAAGACTGCACGAGCTGTATGTCAAGTTCTCCCTTAATCCTCCTCCCTTCATCCCTGGTAATGTGTGTTATGTTGTCAGCTGCTGCAGTGCTGTGACAGGCTTGGCAGGCAAAGTAATATCCTGGAAGTAAAACTGTTTTCATTATATTGTTGTGTGTCAAGGTGTTTTCAGACACACCTATTTGTGAATTGGCTTATATTCTTCCTGTTCTGAAATCTGAAATCCTGACAGTCTATTTCAGCTTGTTGCTGTGTCAAAACACAGACCCGAAAGATTTAGATATCAAGGCTGAGTGTGTGTCTGTTGACTTCTTCCTCTGCAGCGTGATGAAGCCACAAGGCAGTGCAGGGAGCTGTCCCAGGAGCTGGTCAACCTGCGAGGAGAGCTCGGTAAGTGAGGTCACCTTGGTCTTACAGTAGCTGTGACTAATGTCTTTATTAAGTTCAGTTCTTTCAGTTTAAATGACAAAGTCATGAAGGATGTTGGATTGGATTGCAGTTTTCAGTCATTTGTGCTTTAATTTCTATTCTATCTACTTCTATAGTGATATTTGGTTATTCCACTGAGATGAATATAGTCACATGGAATAAATTACTCTGTCTTATAGTCATTAATTTAATTTAATCAAAAGGCAAAAAGCCTTTTATTTAATGATGATGATAAATAACTTGTCACAATAGAAGAACTGTTTAAGTGGTTTGTTGAGCGTCAGGTTAACAATGATATGAAGCTCAGACCCTTTCTGTTTACAGGGGGATGTTGTTTTGCTTTTGCTCACCACACAGATGTTCCAAATGGTTTCTCCTCTACTTGTGAATTGATTTTCAGTAAAGGACAAGGCGTGACCACAAACACACACACACATGCTCAAACACACTTACGCCCTCCCCATGCCGGTGTCCAGACGTGCCACAGCCTCGGGACTTCCACATGACTGCTCTTATATGCTGAGCGCTTTCATATCTGTGCTTTAACACATTCTTCACTTGAGGGAGAACGTGTTAAATACACTGACCTCAGACCAACCTTTTCATTCAAGTGCAGTAAAAGATGTTTGGACGTTCAAACACATTCCCTGGAAGTGAGCACCAAGTTTGTTGCTCCTTAATTCTTCTCTCCTGTATGCTTCAAGTGATCTCACTCCTCATACATCACAATATTTAGTCTCTGGCTTCAGGCAGAACGTTGTTGCCACCACACACACTTTATCAGTAAGATATATCGTCTAAGAATCATCTGCTTGTTTGAGCATCTGCTAAAACTGTCACATCTAAATTATCCCAAGCTGCTCACATCGGGCCAAAATACAAATAACTTAGAATCTGGTAGTCGTTTTGTCTTCCATCCCCATATGAGACATGAGGTGTTTGTTTCATGGGGTCGATTTGGACTGGAAACGCCAATATGATCAGATCTCTGTTACACCTGGTTGTGGAATGCTGGCTTCAGTCTGTTGGTCTCCACATGCCAGAGCCTAATAGATAGTCCCTATGTTGGCCTCTGTTTCTGGACCTGCTGTTGTTCCACTGAGAGAGAGGTGAATGTTGAAGCTCTGCACTGCAGCACTGTTATCCTTCACAGCCCAGTTACAAGCTTTGCAAAAACAGAGCCTGCTACTTTGTCAGCGACTGGAAAACCCATCATGTCTAAAAAGAGTTTGTATTCTTTGTAATTCTAAGTTGTAGTTATTGTCCCACCATGTGGTAGACACCTTCTGTTTGGAAGGAAATCACATGTTAAACATTGGGCTTTCTTCTTCTGCTCAGCTGTCTGGCTTACTGTACACCGTCTTTGTCACTTCATGTAGTTATGGAATTCCATTTCTATCAATGGTGTTCACACACAGGCACTTACACTGTAGACAGGTTCTGGAGTTGGTCTCAGTCACCCACTCCACAGCAGGTTAACAGATGGAAACAGTCGAGGCTCGAGTCCAAGACGAGACTGGCAGACAGAAAAAAAAACATTCCACTTGCACAAACCTAAAAATGGTTGATTACCAAGTGGTTGATTACCAAGGCGAAGAGAGCACGACCCGTGTTACAGATTTCAAGACATTGTGAAAACATTATACTTTTGACCACTTGGCCATAAATAACTGCAGTGCCGTAGGGATATGGTGAGAGTGGGTCACCACCTCAGGAAAGTCAGATTTTCCATTCCTTTTTAGTGAGCGTTGAGTCTCATATAGTTGCATCATGGAGGTTTTTGACAGTATTCTCAGTGGACATAATTAAGCTTACTTTTCCGAAGAGTTGCAAATAGTTTCTCCTGACATTTGTGCTGATATTTACACAAGTTTCTCAGCTGCATTAAGTATGAACATCAGGTAAACATCCTGTTGGCCTTTCACCAAGAGATGTGCTGACTGCAGTTTTCATTTACAGTTTCCTCTGTAGATTCATCTGAACGTCTGGAGAAGGAGAAGCAGGAGTTGCGAGATGCTCTGGAGACTGCACTGCAGAAACTGCAGGAGCAGCAGCAGAAGGACCTGGAAGAGACGGAGCAGAGACTGCAGACCTTCTACCAGGCTGAGTGGGACAAGATCAACCTCACCTACCAGGAGGAGGCGGACAAATGCAAGACTCTTATGCAGCAGCAGGTTTGTTTCTACATACCGACATTCATCATGACTTAATTATCCAAAGAATTACATCAGATTTGGTTGAATTTTGTCCCATGTTTTGTTCTTCAGGGGTAAATACACAAGTAACAATGTTGTTGAGTTAAAGGTGTCCTGTGTTTTGTTTTTAAAAGATGGTGGAACTTAAAGCCAGCCATGAAACCATGAAGCTGGAACTAGAGAGCAGCCACGCAGAACAGCTGCAGTGTTTCACACAGCAGTATGAACAGACACTGGAAGGTGAGTGAAGACAACTAATTCAATTCATCCTTTTTCAAAAGCTGCTTTTCATTAGTTCATTAGAAACTGACTATATGTGTATATATAGAAATAGATCCAGGTTTAATTATGAAATTGTGATGAGTCATGACATTTGAATACACAGTTTGAAACATTATAATATCTGTAAATTCTTCAGAGCTCAGGGAAATCCACAAACAAGAGCTGGAGTCTTTGGAAAAAACTTTGAAGGATGCAGAAGCTGCGTTGTCTGTAAGTTTCACTGTTTCATGATACAAACGTGACTCGTGGATTTAACCACCAGATACAAGTTTGCTCAGTATAGTTTTGTTGTGCTGTGTGTATCTGCAGGGACGTATTGAAGAGCTGACGGCCGAGAACAGCGCCCTGATCGACAAGCTCACAGCAGAGGAGAACAAGAGGAGGGAGCTGGCTGGACAGAGTCAGGTACTCTTATCTGTGTTCTCATCAGAAGCATCTCCTGACTCCAGTGTTGCCTGCCCCACAGCAAAAAAACAGCAGAAACAAACATGTGTTTTCTAAAAAGAGCACATTTTATGGGTAATAAATATCCAATTTTTAATTTCCCCGTCGTGGGACGAATAAAGGCTTTCTAATTATTTAATAGAAGCATCAACCATTTTGTTTTCATGTAAAACTGTATGAACTGAGTGTTTGTTAGCAACAACACGGCTCCCCTCTGCTCAGAATCTACATTTTAATTTTCCCAGAGTGCTGTGGTACAGCGAGGCTGTCACTCCTCATCAGTGTTAAGTGGCTGCTCCGTGTACTCAGCATTCTGCCACGGCACGGTAAAGTAATTAGGACCTCACATTACTCCGCCACTCCACATCTACTATCAATAGATAAAAATAGAGCGCCAGCATTAGCTTAACATATTGACCATGTGCTGTTGGAATAGATTAGGAGTAGTTGACTCACCACCCGCATTACACGCAGCACACAGATTGTTTGAGTCATTGTGTATGACGTCATCCTCCGCTTCATTGTCCCCTGGAGTCAAGAGCACTGATGCCTGGCGCCCTCTTGTGTGATTCTGGCTTTATGGCCAAATGAGATTCATGGGGGCAGGTTTTATTTATGACGTGTTTTTTCTGAAGTCTCAGTCAGTCTTTGAACATTGTTGTACTGTTTATCTGTCCCTGCAGAAGGATTCCCACACGGTGTATCTGGAGCAGGAACTGGAAAGCCTGAAAGTGGTGCTGGATATCAAAAACAAACAGCTCCACCAGCAGGAGAAGAAGCTGATGGAAATAGACAAACTGGTGAGATCTGAAGCAGATATGTTACTGACAGGCATCAAGACTAAAAGTGCAGAAATGGAATACTTGAATCTTTAATCCTTCTCTTGATGCTTTTCCCCAAGACTGAGAAAAATTTGAAGTTGGATGAGATCCTGAAGAAGGTCCAGCAGGAGAACGAGGACTTCAAAGCTCGCATGGAAAGACATGCTGCACTGTCCAGGTACGGGTTCAACCATTGTCTTGTTTTCATCATAGAGCCAGACTTTGAGCATCAAACCACCTGTCTCACATCAGACTATTACCTGCTCCTCACTGAACCCTTCAAGCTTGCAGGTCAGGATCATGTGAATCAAACAACAAGCTATAAATTACAGTTTAAGAGCTTCATCTGAACCCATCTGCTCTGCCGTTATACTGCAAGTTTTGCTTTATGTTGTGTTCAGACGAAACATGACACAGAAGAATGTGATAACTTTACTCACTTGTGCAACACGTGAAAACATAAATACTCAGCCTGGGAATTTTCTATCTTATAATCTGGAACATAGGAGTGGAGAAGTGGTTTAACTCTGCAAATACGTTTCTGTCATCAAGCAGGGCCAAAATAACAATATCGCTGCCCAGATATGTTTGATATCCGAAGGCTGGCATCTCAGTCCGAACATAACATCATCCAGATGCACACAGCTCAGTGAAGTTCACAGCCGTCTCCAGGAACTGTATCTCCACAGCTGCTGCTTCTTACTGAGACGTTGCTGTGATTATTATTACAATCTACAGATCATTGTCAGGTCTGCTCTACAAGGCAACAACACATTTTACAATGCTTGTTCTCTGAATACAGATAAAGTACTTTCATCACTGTGTCAAACATACTGGGAAGTTGAACATTCTCAACATCCAACACACAAATCCGTGTATTAACGTTGACTTTGTATGTAATTACTCCTCACAAAAAATTCACTTAGTGTTTGGTCTGATCACATCATAGCCAGGTTGGACCTGTCGGCGGAGCAGTGAGAGTCTCGTCTGACAGATCATCTGTAACTTGTCTGTTCTTCACACACTGCAGGCAGCTGTCCACAGAGCAGGCCATGCTGCAGGAATCCCTTCAGAAGGAGTCCAAGGTGAACAAACGTCTGTCGATGGAGAACGAGGAGCTGATTTGGAAGCTCCATAATGGAGACCTGAGTAGCCCCCACAAAGTGTCCCCCACCACCAGCTCCCCTTCCCACTCCTTCAGCTTCCAGTCACCTCACAGCTCCGACGTCTTCTCCGTCCCTCCTGCCTCACCAAGATAACAACGGGCTCCTGCTTCGAGGAAGCAGACCCTCTAGTTCGAGTTGTCCCTCTGGAATTAGGAGCCGTGTTCGTCTCCTGACATTGAACTCTGACACGTTCTGAACAGAGACCCTGCAGCCTGCAAAAAAGAAGTGTTGCTGCACAGAAGCCCTTACTAAGCAAAGCCACTTTGTTCTTGCCCTTTCACGTCTGATTCTATTGTTTGGGATTGGGAGGGCTGAGGAAATCTCAAGACTTCTATGCAATGAAACACAAGTTTTGTTACTTGTAGTTGTTGACGGAGGCTCATCTTTCCAGGAGCTGGACACTCTCACACTTGTACAGTAAAGAAGCAGACACATGCAGTTACAGTTCCTTCGTGTCTCTGGAGACCAAAGCTATGGGAAGATTTATATGATTACACATGACCCTGACCCTGTGCAGGCGCCTATATTTTGGTTTAAATATGTACTACATTAATTTGTGCAGTAGTTATCACAGCTAACTGCACAAAAGACGCACCAGAGACTGTCATCAGTAACATCCAGCTAGGCAAGTCACCAGTGCTGTACAGGCCTCAAACCAAAAACATGTACGCAGGCTGTCCTGCCCAGAGGACATGTCCTCTGTCCCCCCCTGCATGTTCAGAATATCCTTGAGGGACACATTTTTGAGAGACAGTTGAAAAATAATCTGTGGCCTCGTACATGTTTGTTATTCTCTTTTGCTTGTGTGACTAAGGGACCAATCCAAGTGTTTGTGGATGTGTCAGTCATGTCAGTCACCCCTTATTGAACCCTCCATATGCAGCTTTAAAGTCGGGGTCTTTGCTAGTAGTTGACGGGAAGAGGCTTCACTTCTACATGACCGAGACCCTGCATTTTTGAAATGTCTCAAAAAATGTTTGGAATTGATATTGTCATTATTTTTGATCCTGTTTGAAGCTTTGCAATTAATACAAAATTTGTGTTTTAAAGCTGCTAAATTAAAGATCTAATTTGTAACTGTGATCTGCTGTTGGTCCTTTACATTTATCCTTTTTTTAAAGAGACAGGAACTTGCTAGTTTACTGAGTCTATTGTTTACGTTCACCATCACTGCACAGTGCCGACTGTTGTGCTTGAGTGAAACATCCTCAGATGTTTTACCAGACCCACAAACATTCAATTCATATGTTCATTTGAGAATCATAACCAGCAACTGTTCAGCAGGTTCTTGATGAGAAAGCAAAGTGGAAAAAGGAGCATGCGAGCACGGCAATGGACCAAAATGTCTTCTGGGCTCACAGATCACATTCCACATACGGGCTGCATTAGGAGTCAAACTGGCACACTGCTCGGCTTTAAAGACCGGCTGCAGAGCCAGAACAGGTCTGATGAGAGCAGACGTCTTTTCCAGGATCACTATTTCATTTGAATGTCAGCGTAGGGGCTGACTGTGATCAGCCAGGGATGTCAGCGGCTAATCCAACAGAGAGCCACTATTATTAATGTGCTTTGTATTACCGTTTATAATTTATGGTTTTAATTTGCTTAAATACTTTTATGTTTAATATTTAAATCAGCAACAGTGTGTTGGCTCTTCCTCAGTCCACTGTTCCCAGAACTGTTCCTGATGGCGAGCTGCATGTCGGCGCTCCCTGCTGATCTTTGGACTACACATACCTGGAATTTGTGTTTGGTGCTCCCTGAAAATAAATCCTCTTATGACAGCTTTAGGCCAGAGAGCCAGAGTCCTGCCTCTGCACATTAGTGTTGATAGATTATAATGATTTCTGTTTGGCCAATATCTCATTAATCAGGTCTGCAGCCTCTTCCATTAGATGAAGGACTTGCTTTGAGAAGAAATTCTGCTCCACTAAACAACATTTGCTGCTTTTGATTTGAGTCAAAAGAAGGAAATCGTCAACAAAATACATCGCAATCATTTTATTATTACCAAAAGCTGTCATCTAAAACTACACACACTCTTCAGACATGAGCAGGACACAGGCGGACTCGCCGCGGCTACTTGCTGATGATGCTGGTCGCCACGACTGTCTCGCCGTGCTGGTTCTTGGCTTTACAGACGTAGTTTCCAAAGTCGATTGTCTCCATGTCCTCGACGGTCAGGACACTTTGGGAGATGCGTGTCGTGTGGCCCATGCCTCTGTTGACCAGCCTCCAGGACGTCTGAATGTGAACCGGACGCTGGTCCTACACAATGAAAGAACACTTGCGATTAACCTTTATGACTCAATCGGTACAGTAATTCCATAAACTGAGCTTTCATGAATGAACATGGTGTCTGATTGGTGGCTGACAGATTCTTTACTCTTTTGACTTTTCATGCTGAGCGTTACACTCCTCTCACCTGACCAGGATACGACCAGGTGAAGCTCACGTCCCCCTCTGGCTCCCCCAGCACGGTGCAGCTCACGTTGATGTTCTCGCCTCCTCTCACCGACTCCGGAGACACTTCGAGGCTCACAAATGGTGGACCACTGGGAACTGACAGCAACAGGAAGACAACATTCCTGATTGGCAGTATTTTCTCTACAATTATATCAAATTAATTTTCCACTGTCAAACATTCAAGTGTTGTTTTTCTTCAGCGGTCCAGGGCAGCTTGAATATACTTAATTTACACACTATTTCTATTTACAAACTCCAGGCAGTGGAAGTTAATGTGTTTTATTTATGACCGTAGTCATCAGTGTGTGATTCCTGTGGCTTTACCCTCCACGTAGAGCAGCTGGTACTTGGTGGAGATCTGCGGGGTGCCTTTAGTTACAGCCTTGCAGTAGAAGACCCCCTGATACTCGCGGCTGGGTACGTGTAGGACAAATCCCTTCGTGGGGTCGTAGGTCACCAGGGTCCCGTTGGCTGCGATCTCCTCAGGTGGGACTTCTCTGTGTAGGGACACTTTAGCCTGCGGGTCCGTCACCCGGCACGGCACCACGGCAGGCCTGTCGGGGCGCAGGTACACGATCTCGAAGTGGATGGCGGACGGAACGAAGAGGTTCTCCTTGTCTGATTGGAGGAAGAAAACAGTTTTCACTCAAAGTAGTGCAGATGTGTATGAACAGTGGTGCAAAGAAACACTTAAGAAAGGTCATCCAATCAAGTTGATCCAGCAAATGTGTCCATCAACAGCTGTTTACAGCTGCTCTCTTGGAATGTGTCACATGAATGACTGTATCTCATCACCTCTGAAATAGACGTATGAGGCATAAACGTGGTCATGGTCCTTCCCACACTCTGCACCATCACACAGTATCACCCAGCAGCTGTACGGCCCAGTGTCGGCGGCCGAGGGCGACATCAGGATCAGCTGACTGTACTTGTCACTCTGCTTGATGCTGGGAGGAGGAAACAATAAGTTATTCACACAATCAGACGGAGCAGTATGATAAAAGCAGCTTGTTTGCTCTCAGCACCTGAGGCGTGAGTCGTTGAAGGTGTCCAGGTACTTCGGGTAGGACCATCCGATGTTGCTGCCTTTGCAGCGCAGCTCCACGTTCTTCCCTGGAGTCAGAGTCGTGCTCTGGCCCAGACGAAGGAAGTGACCCTTATCCAGCACCTGTGTCAGCAGGGACTGGCCTTTCCCTCCTACGTCCTTCAATTTGGGGTGGCGCATCTTCACCCGCTTCCCTCCGGGCCTGATGCGGTTCTCTCCTACATCTTTTCTGCGCTTGGCTTGTTGGCAGGAACCTGAATACACGAGGACGGAGTGAGAGAGAGAAGGGATGGTGGATCAAGATACGTAAAGGAACGTTAACACAGATAAGGTAAGACATCTATCACTGCTCATTATAATCAAAGACAGCAGAGGGTGAGCATGGTGTTCAGTGGGCTCCACTTCGTGTCTCCCCCAGCTACAACAACAGTTTAACAGGAAGTGAGAAATCCTTGCTACTGGAACAAAATGTGCAGAGCTCAGAGTCTCTCCCAACATTCTGCTCCTGTTTTTCTCAGAGGCAACAGAACGTATAAACCAAGTGAAAAATCTTCATCCAGTGGTGCAGATTGTCGGGGTTTGTTGTTCTATCCTCCAGTGAAGATTTAAGCTCTAAGACTAGGTCAGCAGTGAAGGCCAGTTAATTAGAAACGCCTGTTGCATGCCTCACATGCAGCTGGTTTCAGTTTGTCTGCTGAAACAATTTGCAAACTCTTACACAGCTCCCTGCAACTCTCCCGCACACTGTCAGTAATAACGTTCAGAACGTAACCTCCAAGTATAGACACTTCTTTACCTCACATCTCAGTATTCACACAACCTCCAGGCATCTGTCTTACCTTGCATCTTATGATTGGTCACAGTCCAACAAGTAACAGTGATTTATCTTCAGTCATAAATGTTCGAAGACAAATGTGGCAACATAGAACAACTCACCATTTTGGATCTCAATGCAAAGCAGTGCCAGACAAAGTACAAGGCAGAACTTCATGGTGTGTCAGAGGGTCAGAGAGGTGAGGGCTCTGCAGGACTCGAGAGGGTTGGTGACAGGCTCAGAAGGAAAGGAGGTCAGACTCGTAGGTTTGCCGGAACTCTGCAGGCTCCAGCTACCCTGTTAAGATTTCCAGCTTCATTCTCCTCACAGACAGGGAGGAAAAGGAAAGTAAGCTCAGAGCCCTTCTGTTTACTCCCTCTCTTCTCAGGTCTGTAGAGGAGTGAAGCATGTACTCTAGCGCCCTCTGCTTGTCACAAGCATGAATAATATATTTCAAAAGCATTACTGAACCAGAAACCCACTGGTACCACTGGCACCACCACACTGGGAACATACACAACAACAAATAAAAGTCAGAATTGAAGAAGGATGATTTTACTATTGTAGTTGGTGGAGTCTGTTTTTTACTACCCGATATCGATTAATCTGCTGATTATTTTCACTATCATTTGCTTCAGCATGTTGGTTTTATTTGTCATGTTGGTTTTATTTATGAACATATTAAAAAAAAATGTATTAGTTCTGAGTGAAAAATCTTTCAACTGAAACCGAAGTTGTGCACATTTCAAAAAATCATGTTACTACACTGAATGTTTGTTTTGTTTTTCAGCCTTGCTTATGTATTTCAACTTTATATGAGGCAATAATGCAAATAACGAGGGATCATACAGAAAAGCTAGATGGATGTTTGTTGAAACAAAAAGGCATTCAATCTATACACTTAATGTTTTTATGTCTCTCAGTTCAGGAGTTGTGAGTTTCCAAATGGCCACATGGTGGCGCTGTCAACAATAAAAACAGATCAGTTCAGATATGAAGCAGCAACTCGAGGCACACATGAAGAGAGGAGCATGTGGAATATTGTTAAATCACCTTGACTAATTAGATGGCTGATTTATTGATGTATTGATTTATTTGAGTGCATCCACATGGATCAAACAACTGCCTGTTTGAGTTCAGTCGTTCCTCTAAATTGTCACAAAAACAAACAGGATTAAAAAAACATGAACTCTTTTAGAAGTGAGTGAGAGAAAAGAAACAACAAGCAAAGTGTTACTGGAAAATACATTTATGGTATTTGTCTTTGCAGTCAGTAACAAGTGTCACCACATCATTACATCATGGTTCCTCTACTTCTGTGTATTCAACCTGTCACGTCACTGGACGGATCTACACTGCTGATGTCGAGGTGAGAATCTGAATTTGTTCCACATTTATTGGCACCGCAGCATTTAGAAAAGTCTAAATCAACCTGATCATCAATGCCCGACTTCATCATCGTCATCTAAACACTTGAAAATGGTCCTCAGCAGATGGTGCAAAC
>CAAKHC010001443.1:41429-84325 GCA_901007825.1 Macroramphosus scolopax
ATTTATGGTATTTGTCTTTGCAGTCAGTAACAAGTGTCACCACATCATTACATCATGGTTACTCTACTTCTGTGTATTCATCCAGTCACGTCACTGGACGGATCTACACTGCTGATGTCGAGGTGAGGTGTATTACTTACCAAACCTCCGCTGAGACTATTTGTTAATCTGAATTTGTTCCACATTTATTGGCACCGCAGCATTTAGAAAAGTCTAAATCAACCTGATCATCAATGCCCGACTTCATCATCGTCATCTAAACACTTGAAATGGTCCTCAGCAGATGGTGCAAACAATCTGGCAGCACAGATGACAGATTACAAAGAAAACGTGTCTCTACAGAACACTAGAGCTCGGTGAGCCTTACGTGTATAATTCATGGCACAGAAGAGAAACACACCGGTTCCCTCAGAGAACCCAGAGGGAGAACGTAACCTCCGAAGCTTCACGCAGTTCAGCCCAATGAATCCCTTTAAACCTGATGAAGCAACTGCAGGAGAATCTGTGGCATGACGGATGTTTCTAACTCTTAAAATTACGTTTCGCTCATATACCAGGTGGCAAACTACTCTGGTCAGGAGAGGATCAGTTCATCATGGATGTTTGGATGTTTAATTAAAACTAACATGTCTGACAATCAGGAAACAGCCTACGATTCCCTACAAGACTGTAATTAAGAAGAGGTCTGTATCAAATAGAAATCCTTGTATTTAGATTGTAACAGTTCAAAGAAAAAAACATCCAAGAGAAAAATCATACATGTGTTTAATAAGACTGTTACTGGCAGCACCAAGTGACTATTGATGATTACATAACACTAATAAAAGCCTAAAAAGCTTCCACGAGCACCTCAGGTCTCTGTTGTACAAACAGAGTCAATTCATGACATCTAAGTGCCTTCTAAAACATGTCAGACTAAATGTGGCTGTGTCTTTATGATCTTTACAGATCCGTCATACTTACAGGCAAATGAAACAAGTATGCACAAAATAGATCCAAAAATCGATTGACACATCTAAAAGGTTGTTTTTCAGTGTCGTGCACTAATGTAAAAATCCTACAAACTAACATTTTTAAAACTAGCATATATCTGGTTGGGGTGTGTCGGAACGTGGTCCTATGCTGGAGCATGAAATGAACAGAGCAGTTTAAAATCTGTCTGCACAAACCTGCTTAGAAGGAGAAACTAACAGAGGAACAGAGAAGCTCTGCTGCAGTCCTGCATCGACTGCTTCAGAGTTTGAGTAAATGAACGTCACTCTCCAGTGTGTTACCTGTCCTTTCTGTTGTGCCTCCATGCCGGCCGTAAAGCACAAGGTGACCTACGACATGGGGTCCCGTCACAGCAGCAGAGATCAGAGGCCAGTGGCTCCTCATCATGTGACCGCTGATACAGAATACTGACGCTGCTTTCGCAGACTTGAATGTGCTTGTGACTGAAGCACACGTGCTAAAGATGTTTATACAAGTGCATCAAGGCGTAGTTGTTGTGTGCTTTCATGCATCTCTCGGGGGGGCCGCTGTGTCACCAGGCGGCCTCACAGAGTCTTACAACGATCTTTTAACACTGACTGAAACGCTCCTGGTCCTTTCCATCTGCAGCGATGCCAACCTGCTTCACCCTGCTGGTCTTCTGCTCCTGGGTGCTGCTGCTGCTGCTGTTAGAAAGACCTTGGAGGCGCTGGCGCTCCACGCTGTGCCACATACCGTAGCCGAAGTAGATCAGGAAGCCTTAGAGAGGTGCAGGAATGGAGAAAGACACCAGAAAACACAGGTTAAAATTACTGTTAACTTTTGACATGTATATTAATTTCTCTGTAAATATCACATACAGCTTTGTGAATGTTTTAGGTATTTCTCTATCAATGATTTTCTTCTAATAAAAGGATGGGCTATCCTCTTTGAGGAGGTCTGTGCTCTCCAGGGGAACTTCTGGTTTGGACTCGTAGTTGAAAGGACCTCACCTACTGCCATCCACACAGAGAACCGTATCCAGGTGTCTCCACTCAGCTGAACCATCAGGTAAATATTGACAAATATGCTCAGAATGGGTAGAAATGGCAGAAGTGGAACCTGTCGCAGCAACAAATAAACAAAAGACCCGTCACTTTTGTTGAGTTGCATCAGCCTCATCCCATGTTGCAGATCTGGAATCTGAGCTGCTACATACCATGAAGGAGACCTTCTTCTTCGTCTGAGGCTGCCTGCAGATCATGTAGACACAGCCGCTGAAGATGAGGAGACACACGGACAGCGATACCAGGATCCACACTTCTATGCAAATGAGGGCGTCGATGTGGTATGTGGTGAGATAGCTGACCACGCACACTGACAGCACTACGGTGGGAGAACACACACTTTAAATCCAGCTCATAAACACACGATAAGGTCACTGCAGTCGTTCACTCATCGTACCTAACACACAGATGGAGATGTTGACCACGCTGGAGGAATGCTCGGAGGGTGAGGCGGGCGGGTGCAGGACGGACTGCAGGGTGGAGCCTCCCCCTTTCAGCATGTTGAGGTGGGACTCTGACTCTGTCAGGTCAGACTCACCCTCGTCAGAGGTCAAGTAGTCCCTCTCACCTGCCCGCAGCCCCAGAGCATCCGGCTGGTATCTGGAGGCATCAGGGGTTCAAGTTAGCAAGGCTTCACTACATGCCAAAACCTACTCTGTTATAGGAAAGAGGATCCGCCTGTCGGTCCTCTAAACAGCCACAAACCACTTTAACTTGTACAAAGCTTAATGTCTTGCTTCATTAAACTAGTGAGGACCATAAAAAACAAGGGAATGTTTTGATTTTGCTTTGCGACTACAGGAGCTATCGCGGGTTTGGAGTTTCGCAAGTTCAACAACTTGAGTGAACAAAGACATTCACTCAGGCAACCACTTCACAATAAGAGCATTCACAGCTATTGCATCACCGCTCAGGTTGAACTACACAAACAGGGTAATCTTACCTGTGGGTTTTAAAAAAAAACAACCTATTAATAAAGCTCTTTCTCAATGTTGAAAATAGAAGACTTCCATGAAGTGATATGTTGTTGTGACTTCTAAATGTGCCCACCTGAGAATCAGGACACACACGGCAACCAGCGAGTACGCTAGCAGAGTTCCGATGGACATCATGTCAACCAGGGCTTTCAGGTCGAACAGGAAAGCCATGATCGCTACGGCAAGCAGAGGAAACACAGTTAACATCCGACAAATAAAACAGCTCTCAGGAACATACGTTGTACAAATACTTCTGTAGATAAACATTCCAACAAACGCATATGAACATGAACAGATGCAAATTAAATTCTATTTCGTGCAGACACGTCTAAACAATTAACACTGATCCCCGCAACAATACATGAAAACAACTGATGAAGCTCCCTTGTTAAGTTCTACCAGGTGCTCAGTACATGAGCTGCACACCGGTCCTTCCCTCCCAGCGTTCACGTCTACCAGACGCTTCACCAGGTCGGAGCCCCGTGAGCTCTGTGATGCAACCATGTACTGTGCACCTGGATCCTACTGAGCAGGGGGACTTCAGAAGTAGTCATTGTAACATCACATGAGCACCGTGACAGGCCAGAAAGATTAGTGTTCTTCTTTATCATTAGAGGTTGAAAAAGGTGAAGATCAATTAATTACAGGGGACTTAACATCAGAAGTCCTTGTGTTGCTGCTCTCTATGAGGGTCTCTCATCCAGCAGCTACCTGCCTCCGTTAGAGGCAAATCAGGTTCAAGGGTCTTTTGTTCAGTCTATGTTTGATATGTAGTCAATTGAAAGTGAGAAGAGTTGTGTTTGAAAGGTGATTGATTATGGTAGTAGAAAAATCTGCCCAGGACGAAGTCACAGAAACGTTTGTTGATACAAAGATCATCATGAAAGGGCTAATGTGGATTATTGGCTTGTTAAATACTTCAATACCATATAGAACTCTATATATAGAAATAGAAATAGTGTAACAATCTGAAGATTGATATGAGATCGGCCTTGTAGCCTCACAACAAGAAGACTCCACGAAGTCACTGCAGCCGGTCAAGAAGTACGTCAGCACATGACCGTAAAAACATAATTAATAGCTTTAATGATGCCGGTTGGTGGATAGTTTTTTGTACAGAGCCAAACTACGTGTTCCTCCCTGCTTCCGGTCTTCATGCTAAGCTAAGCTAACTCTTCCAGGTATAACATCATTCAGCCTATCATCTCTTGTTATGTCTTGCTATCCTGAAATGTTGAACAATTGCTTCAAATATGTCAAAATGCATCATTAAGTCTGATAAAAGTCACTTAATTAAAAACTCCTGTAGTTACTTGCCTGTAGCTAATTCTCAGTTTGTATTTGGAGAAATGGTTGAAATCCTAAAGGACTTCTGGACTGAAGTGGTGATCAGAGATCATTGCTAGTATTTGGGAATGGGACTGAACAGCCTTAATGATGAGCATATGTTTACACACATATTGTTGGAAACACCCTCACCAAGTTTAACATGCAGTCACCACCACCAGGAGAGAAGATGTACAGAGACTAACACCACAAACAAGTCCACCAAACATCCCCAAAGGCGATTCCTTGTCTCCGGAGCTTACCCGCAGTGGTACCTGCCGCCATGGTGGCAGCTACAGGTGACTGGCGCTTACTCACTTTGGACATAAATTTGAACAGAATACCGTCCCGCGCCATGGCAAATAGAATGCGCGGCAGGGGGAACATGGAGCCCAACAGGCTATGGAGAAGAGGGTTCAGGGTTAAGTTGAGGGCATTCTAGGGAGGAAAACATGTCACCTGCACAACTGTGAAAGAACCACTTGTATAAGGAAGTTATAGCCTACATATAAAGCAGGAGGTGTTATTGAATATAAGAATTGTGTTCATGAAACTAACGAGCAGAAGAACCAACCGATTCATCTGCTTCTGAGGCCGTTTCTTTCACAGTTGATTGGTGAAGATTAGCAGGAGTGATCTAACATGGACGCTCCCCGGCTCTCACCTGCTACAACACCGGAGGTCATAGTGGCAATAAGTGGGGTCTTCGTCTTAGGATTGATTCGGGCTAAGACTTTGAAAAGCACCCCATCGTCTGCCATAGCATAGATTACACGTGGCATAGGGAAAATGGAGCCCAGCAGACTGCATGAGACAGCAGAGACATGCAAGACCAACACATTAGTCAAACACAGACACACACTAACGCACTCATACACCTACATTCACATCTAAAAAGCGTCAGAGCACGATTAAATCAGGATGTCTTTCTTTCCTGTTGGTACTTGTCCCATAGATTAATCATTCTACACTGATTGGAGAGTCTTTCAAAGGCAAATTAAATGTCTCTGGTTCTAATTTGTATTCGAATCGTATCTTATTTTAAGTTTTCTAGTTGTAGGGGATTCATCATGGATGTGTAATGAGACCTGATTAAAGGAGCTTTGGTAATTTAACATAGTGGCCAAAGTCTGTAATTACAACTATGGCGTCGGCCACGTCATGTTCCAAAAATAATTTATCCCATTCACTTACAGTGTTTTAAGGTACCTCAACTTCCCAGCACATAGACTTAATTATGTCCTAAAGTTGTCAAATCAATAAGGTTCACTGGGGTTTGTTGATAAGGAACTAACCCTCAGGGAAGAAAGACAGAATTAAGTCACACCAATATATTGTGATGAAAAAACGGACAAAAATGGAGCATAGCGTTTGTTCTGGTTCAGGCAGGCCACGGATTAAAGATCAGCTCAGGACCCTGCTTAAATCAGCTGATCCACACCACCTGACTGCACAGTTAATCCCTCCGTGCATCCAATTGGCTCAGCTGATTTCCTCCATGCACCCCATTGGCAAATGTCCTTCACGGTGCCTTATTCAAGCTGCCTTGGTCTCTTCCTGTTTCCTCTGCATGCCACTTTGCCAGTTATTTATGTGGACAATCAGATTGTCGTTGTGCACGCTTCCACTCAGTCAGCTGCCTCGCTCTGATGATGCTCAATGGCAGAGTGCATTGAGGTGAAGCAGAGGAAGCCATCTTCAAGGAAGTGCTGCTTCAACCCTCTGGAGCTCAGCATCCACTCCGCCATTGACAAGATCTCAAACTCATGCTTGCAAACATGAATGAGTCTGTGTATTCCAGTTGATTCTCCAGCGTGCGTCACAACTGACTCCTCCGCCTCACTTGTTGCATTCGGCGGTCCAAGGAGAGCTTTGAGTTTTGGTCCTGTGACTGCTATCCTGCCACTTACAACATTTGTACAGCTTTCAGGCGACGGTTGCCATTCAGGTTTCTGATGTAACTATTAACCTTCCCTGAGATACTAGGAGCTGCTGGCTGAATGACACTCTGTGCATGTCTTGCCTTGGTGAGCCGTGTGCTCATTGTTTGCTAGCTCTTACGAATCTTGCCACTAGCATGTACTGTACATGTAGATGCATGGAACGACAGGGAGGTTTTCCTGGTATGGGTTTATTTGCTCTGCTCGCTCTGCCTAATGCTTTGTATGCATATGGAAGGGCAGGGAGGTCGTCCTACTTGCACTGGAGGTTTGCCTTGGTGTGGTTGTTTGGGGTCCTTGCTGCTGCTCTCCCTGCCTTATGGCTTTCTATGTATGCACAAGGAAGGGACGGGAGGTCCCAGAATAGAAACTTACCGCCAAAACAAACTTATTGCAAATTGCCTAAAGTTCTCTTTTTGACTAAAGTGGTCCAGACTGAATTGTAAACAATAAATGGCAAAGACATGCAGATCTGTTCAAACAGGAAAAGAAGCCCTCCACCAACCACGCAACATTAAGCAGCAAGAATCAATCCAACACCAAGACAGATATATGATCATAGCTGGCGACCGCATGTGCACATTAATAAAACATTTATGTCAGGTTGTAGTTTCTGTTGTTGCAAATACCTTTATGTCTTCATGTACGGTTGATATAAAACTGATTTACAGAACATCCAGTGGTTACCTGGTAGATAGGGCACACAGTGAACCCCCAGCAACCACATATTTGGCAGGGCTCCATCCCACATATTCAAAGGCCATGGGCAGAGGGCTCTTCTCGTCCAGCAGGTAGTAGGGCATCATCAGTGTGAGGGCAGCCGAGACGCCAAAGTACGCCAGGAAACACACCGACAGTGACACCACAATGCCGATAGGAATGGCTCTCTGAGGGTTCTTCACCTCCTCACCTGCACGCATGCACACATATCTTCACATGTAGCTATGATACAAATTAAATCCAGCCCAATGGCAGCTGTCCGGGCTCAGGTGTAAGTCTCACCTGTTGTTGCGATGCAGTCAAATCCCACAAAAGCATAGAAGCAGGTGGCGGCTCCAGCTAACGTCCCACTGAAACCGTAAGGCATGAACCCTCCAGCTCCATACACACTAGTCACGTTGGCCGTCACTGATAAGTTCCTGAAACAAGAACCCTGATCAGTATCCTGTGTTTACGGAAGTATGACATTGACAATGTTTACAGTGTATGACCCTGACATGTCTGTTGCTCATTTCAATTACCTTGTAACTATTGTGACATTTATAAGAGATTCTTCTGATATCCTCCAGTTGTCTGTGTCTCCTTTAACAAAGCCGGAGATGATGACGAACACGAGAACGAGCACGTTGACTGAGGTGAAGACTTTATTGACCCAGGCTGACTCCTTCACCCCAAACGACAGGAGTCCTGCATGAGCACAAAGAAGACAACCAGGATTAGCCTGCATGCAACCAAAATATTTTCAGTCTGAATTTCTGAAAGGCGCTGACGGCTGCAGGTCCTCCATCATCTAATGATAGGGATCTTCATCGTGGTGTGAGCTTGCAAATAACCAACAATTACAGCTGTGACTGTGGGAAATGAAAACTGATGAAGACAAGCTTGATGACTGAGGATTTCTTTAAAGGAATGAGGGTTAATGTGGGTTTCTAGCGGATTTATAGAGCCATGACCCTGCAGCATTACCCCCTTATCACTGCACATCATGCGATGCCTTTATTGGATCAGCTGTGACCTATTAAAGACAGTTATTTGAAACCAAATAAAAACAATCCTACTTCCTGCATTTGCTCATTATCGTGTTCCGATCTCTCCGACAGTTTCAATGTCCAGACATTGTGTGCTGTCTTACCGGATAGCAGCAGTATCAGGCAGACAGCGAAGAAGTCCGGGTACTGAGCCAAGCCCGGAGCGTTCATGCCGAAGTAGGTTTTACAGAATCTCTCGATGTGCCCTCCTATCATTTCATCAAACGTGCCACTCCAAGCTCGTGCAACTGAGGATGTACCTGTGAGATAAAAGAGGACAGAACATAATGTACAACCAGCCTCTCTACATGTTTCATTAAAGGCAGGGATTTATGGGTAACTCACCAATCACATAGGAGAGAATCAGGTTCCAACCAGTGATGAAGGCCCAGATCTCCCCTACAGTCACATAACTGTAAAGGTAAGCGGAACCCGTCTTAGGAACTCGCGCTCCGAACTCAGCATAGCACAGACCGGCCATGACGGAGGCCAGGGCTGCTATTAGGAAGGAGATGACAATGCTGGGGCCGGAGTCTCCTTTGGCCACTTCTCCAGCGAGGACGTAGACACCAGCACCCAGAGTGCTGCCCACCCCCAGTGCAATGAGGTCGACGGTTCCCAGGCAGCGGCAGAGCTTGGAATCCTCCAGGCTGCTCAGGTCCACCACTTTCCTGCGCACCATGGAGCGGCCGAATGACAGAACCTGCTCCAGCATGTTGACACCTGCGGACACAGTGCAGACATGAGGATCATTTCTCTGCAGCACGATTCACAGTTTCAGCAAAGTAAATATGGCATTTTGTCTTTGTGTCTTCTGTGAGTTGTCCAGTGTCCACTCTTTGTTTCTTAATAAAGAAGTTGGATGAGATTGTTGGATTAATGTACTCGGGGAGGTAAAATGATTTCATGAAGCACTTGTGCTTTGCAGCAGCATGGGAGCCCCCAAGGTGCAGAGATGTACATTAAACAAAGGAAACAGTACAAAACGTCTTTACTAGTCACAGTGCAACAGGAGTCAGTACATCACTCCACATCATCACGTCAACTCTTTATCTGAGGTTCAATATTTGCACTAAATATTTAAAAGAATTTCAAAGATTGTGAAACTCGTCTCCGCCTACATTGCACTTAGAGAAACTCTTGCAGCTTGTTCTCTTCAAAAAAAAATGATGTTGCAATCACATAACATGTGAAAATGAAGCAAAGGTGGGGTCGGGACTGTTGAGGGATGTTAAGTCTACAAACTAGGACATATATGCATTTTAGGAATGCAGCCGAGTGCTGCTGCGTGCTAACATTCATTGAGTAGGTGTCCCATTTAAAAATGTATTGTTTGGAGTTATGGTGCAGATCTGAGGATTCAAAGGGCTGCATTCATAAGGAGGCCATGAGTGCACCAGTATAGCACAATAACGACATTCCTGTAACCCTCTTTAGTAATTATATTACTAAAGAGAATGCTTATTTTATGGGAATGCTGCCAAAAATAATTACAGGAATACAATATGAACATGAGGGATCAAATAACTGTGCTGTCCAATGAAAAGGCTCCTGCTCGCTTCTGAAGTTAAGACGTCTTCTTTGAACTGAAACTGTGACGATATTGACTGTAAATGAACAATGACAACCGTCCAAATATGTATTGACCTCCAAGAAAGAGCGAAACTTAGACCAAAAGAAATGGGGTTTAGATGTGACAGCTCATTAACATTACAATGTAACCACCACGTTACAGCGTCTCCACGCATACACTGCTGGTAAACTGAGGACTGTAAAAACCCAAATCACATTTTCTGATAATCCTGGTTTCAAAATACAAACTCAAACTACATCAATTGATTTAATGTAGTTGAAATCATAATCAATACGTTATATTTCTTACAATGTGCGGTGACAGCGACATCTAGCTCAGATCTTGAGCTCAACACACAAAACATCTGACATATTCCAGCGTTAGTTTTTCTGAATATCTGCACATGCACAGTGGCAGGCATTCACCAATCTGATTAGACACATGCACATACCTTTCAAAATGACACAATCCAAGTTCAGCTGAAACAAGAAGGCAGTTGGTAGTGTCAGCGTGTTTCTGCAGATCAGCTCCACATGCAGCCCAGGTAAAATTACATCTACTTGATCGCATGAACTGCAACCTCAAACCTCTGCTTTAGCACTGAGCTCCACACTAATTCCCCAAGCAGGCATGTAAAGTATACAGAGCAGTATTTTTACTCCTCCCCTCTGTCCCCACTGTTCCTTCTTAGGATCTGCCCTCGCCTTACCCCTAGACTCAGCCTTCAGTCCTGCTGCAGCCAAGGGAGTGACATCCCCTGAGCAGGGAGGCAAGAGGGAACCTGGGGAATAAAGAAGGGGGGGTTGTTTCATTTCCATGCTTGTGGTTTATTGAAATAAAACTCAGTGAATGCAACTTTGCACCTTAACCTCCCACCTGGAGCTCGGACAGCAGGGCAGAGCAGAGGAAGCAGTCTTTACGGTAGAAATTGTGATTTCTAATGCACACTCAGGCCAAATAGACCCCAGCTGCCCAGATGCTTACTGACTACTGATAAATGGTTAAGCAACTGGCGTTGACAAACATTGAGGCAGTCACTTCTGTTTGCCCAGTGCAGCCCACAGGAGTGCTGCTAAAAGCATGGGTGCTGATTGGTCAATGAAGGGTGGACGAGCCGCAGTACTGGGGGATTTGTCCTCCTAATGGAAGACAGGTATTGCTCAATGTTCCTGAGGTATTGGACCCATGGACATTACAAAACCAATAGCACGGCTCACTGTGGTACACCAAAAAACCCGGGCAGATCTGTAGCAAGTTCAGTTACAAGAGCTCTTGAGGAGGGGGGAGTCAATTTTTCCCTCTGACAAGACCGAGTTTGCATGGGAAGTATTTCTGCCAAGACCAGCTCAAACCAGCTTAAGACCTCAGTGGGAAGGTGGCAGCTGGCCTCTCGAAACACCATCCAACCCACAGACCAGTGGCATGACAACAGCCTCTCAATTTGTCCCTGCAGCCAAGTTGCCAAATATCATGGCGATTGCCCACCAATGCTTAGCTGCGGGGGCTAATGATCTGAACTGCATGCTGATGGGAAAGCACATGCTTACCTTGGTGGTGGGCGACCACGATGCTAATGGGGCTGTTTGTGTGTCTTTAAACGTACATACACACACATTTATCAACAAAATTAAATAGATTAGTCAGAGGGCCTACAAATATATACTGCAATGTGCAATACAGGACGATGAAGCACCAATCAACTGCTCTGTATGCTTGATCTTATACATCAGTCGGGTTTCATGAAGAGCTGTAGTGCACCGAACAACAAAATGCAGTAGATCATTAAAGCTGGTGAATTAGATAATCCGCCTTTTACACTTAAAGTCTCCCTCCAGTCTAAAAATTGTTTTCTTCTTGTTTGAGCTTTGCTGTGATGAATGATACGTCTGCAGAGTTCAACACTAGAAGGCTGATTTCACATCAATTGAGGAATGTCTAAATTTTCTCTGTGCTCATTGATTATTTGCTTTTTGGATTTGGACCTGCAAGCATGATTTGTGACATCAAAAATATTTCTAATGCAAGTCCTGGTCCAATATGCAGCAGACACATGTATAATACCTGAAGCCCCCAGTGCAATAACAGTGAGAATGGACCATATGAAGTAGGAATAATCTTGTGCTCAGCAGTTGAACTTGTGAAATTAAACCTATTTGCATATTCATATATACAGGAATTCTAATGAGGAGAAACAGGAATTTTAAGAATTCTAATGAGGTAATTATAACTTTAATGTAGGATCTCAATAGCAATCATCTCTGGATATTTTCTGTCATATGAACTGCAGTTTATCCAGGGGAAGATTTCCATGAATAACTGTCTACAGTTGAAAACATTTGATTATTGCAAATAACAACATGAAAATACTTGCTTTTGAAATTGGCATTGAGCGTCTTCACATGCACTTCGTCTCTGTAACCATGGAACAGGTGGAAAGGAGTCACAGGCTCACCGTATTTCATTGTTGACATGCGCTAATTGTGTGAAACCAATTGAATACATTTGCCCTCCAATGGCTGAGTGACCTAGCTTCAAAAACTTGGATATGGTCAACAGATTGAGTGGTGTTTGCCTTGTGGGCCGCTCGCTCCAGTTAACACTCGTGTCACCAGGAAATGTTAGAGTGAACATTCACTGATAAGGTACACAACAACTCCAAGTAGAATCAGGAGAGCAAGAGTGATCTCCTGCTTCGATGTGGCTCACTATGACAATGTGCACACAAAGTGTAAAAATAGGAGTGATGTTTAGCAGAGCAGCATGAGCCGTGGTTTACATGTTGCACTGCTTGAATTTAGTACAACAGCTGAAAGCCTCCACATATTACATTTTAAGAACCATCTCAGGACAAAAGCCTGAAGATATTACCTGTTGTGTTGTTTAACGTAATGCTCTTTTTATTAGGCAGGAGGATGAAGCATTATCTGCGGATACATCCATCACTGACGGCCACCTCTCAGTGCTCTGCTGAAATTGATTTCCTGTCTATATCTGGGTCAGTGCTGCAGCTTTGGACAGGTTTTTGTGAAGCGGGACAATAAACTACCACAGTTGCACACATTTGAACTGTAACTCAATGGCCTCTTGTGGTGAGGTGTGGATGAAGGTAATTCGATTAATAAAACTATTTTCACCACAGGGCGGATTTGATGTAACCTCCGATTAATATGTCCCATAGTGAATCCATCTTTTGTTTCAACACAGCCACAGATTCCTTTGAATATGATCTGTGATGTTGAGTGGGGTTTTGGCCTGCGAGTTAAGTGTCCCTTTGGGATATGCTGACTTCCAAAAGTGAATTCCACCCTGAAAAGGCTGATGTGGCCTGATGTTCGCTGATGATGCCAAAAGAGTAAAATTAATGTGAGAAAAGTGACTTTGTATGGTTCAGTTTACTTGTTGAGCTCCACAATTACAGACGCGTTAATCTGCACTAAGACCAAGATTACAAAGGCTTTGCACAGTTGGGACATTAATAATAAAAAAATTACTATTTCTATAAGTTTGGCATTAAAATATAGTAGATAAAGTGTTATGATGGTGATGATTGTCATGGTTCACCTCTAAAACATGGTTTACAGTACAACTGACTGATGTGCTCAAGGGATTTTAAGGGTTTCTAATCCTAATTAAGTATTTGTTTCCCAACCTTATTTTTACACTGTAACAGTAATGATATCACGTCTTTTTGGCATTTTAATTACTCGCACATCTACGAGTGGAAAAACAAATATCAATTAAAAATGACGAGTTCAAGCAGCAAGCTTGGATTAACAGCAGATGCAGCTAATATGATTGCACATCTCAGCGGAGGTCAGGAATCTGCTCTGTGCTCTACAATATTATCAGAATGGAGATGTTTCCTGTAATCATTGGACAAACAATTTTTATTTGTTTCTCATGCCTGAATGCAGAGTAGTAGAAGAGGGTGTGCAGCAGGGCTGCGACAGTAGGTTAATCACTTCTGCTCAGTTTAACTAACTACTTTTATTGTTTTCTTCTCTCTACTGTCCTGCGACAGATGGCTGATCTGTTGACTGTTGAGCAAAATCCAGCAGAATATGAAATATATATTTGAAATGTTATGTGACTGGCCATCGTTAATATATCAGATGCATTTGATGAAGTTCAGGGTAGGTGAATGAAAAGTTCACACATCAGGCTGAAAGGGAGATTGAACCCTTCTGTGTTTGCTGGAGAGCTTTTCAGAATAACCTTAAGCTCTCTTTAATGAATCAATTAAAAAAACCTTTGGGTCCATCCAGGTAAACTGCATGTCATCACAGGTGCAGATTTTTATTTGATTGGTGTAAACCACTGGAATCAAGAGAAAAAAACCTTGAATATTTGCTGTAGAAAAACCTCTGTCATCAACGAGTGCTGGCTCACACAAATCCAATTTATTAGGTACACCCACATAACAAGAATGTAGTATAATACAACAGCTCTGCAATAAGGATGATCATGATCATATAATATTCAGTTTTTATTTATTCTCTTTGAAAGAGCTTTATGTTAATGGTAATACTGGAGATTGAAATGAGTGGTGGTACTTAACTGTACTGGGATATACTGGGAGGCAGGGCCGTAACTATCATATATCCCCCACCCCCACCTCCCATGTAATACCAAAATGTAATAAAAACGCCATGCAATGTAATATATTGATATAATATTCCTCTGATTTCGGATTATGAGGTGATCAGAAGTCTGACATGAAGAATAAATCAGTCAGTATCTTCGGTGATGTTCGCCTTGGCTCTGAAGGGCTTTAGGACCCTGCGGTGCAGTAACCGTTCCGCTGAGGACGGTGCAGGGATGTTATGGCTGAGTTTACCTGAGCGCCGCCGTCGATCAACCTTTACCATCTAACCTAACCTGCAGCCGAGGTTACAGTGCAGTACACACAGTCCAGTACTGTGACACGGCTCTTCTCTCAGCTGCTAATGGAGCACATCCGACTACCGAAGGTAACCGCAGATCTGATTGCAGCGATCAGCTGCTTTTCCGCAATGTACCTCCAGTAACACAAACCGCCATGTGTGCTCACAATTACTGCACAGCTTTGATTCACAGACCTGACAAGCAAACACACAGGCTCAGAGTCAAGGGCGTGTGCCGAGACAGCCACGTAGGCTGACTTTAAGGCCTGGTGCGTTTGGGTAACATGTGTACAGCTGTGGCAGCGCTGTGTGAGCAGTGTTTTCATGTGTGGAGGATAAGGTTGTCTGCTCTCCCTGCTCCAGGTGGAGAATGTCTGGCTGTTGGACAGAGTCTCCCCCAGGAGGAGTAGGGTGGGCACCCTCTACCTGACAGCCACACACACCATCTTTGTGGAGAATGAGGCCGGAGTGCGCAATGAAACATGGGTAGGCAGCTACTAGATGCACTGAAGGGATGAAGAACCAGTCAGATGTGCTCTAAATGTTTAAATATCCCTGTGAACATCCTGCATACTGGTGGACTGTGGCACAGCAACAAAGATCTTATATGATACAAAGGACAGGTTGTACAGGTTGTGTCCATGCATACTTAATGTGTGATAACATATCATGAACCTTCCCTTCTTTTATCTTATCAGGTGCTTCACAGTTTGGTTTTCAGTGTGGAGAAACAAGCAGCCACGCCTTCCGGATGTCCTCTGATCATTCACTGCAAAAACTTCCAGGTTCTTCATTTTGTCATTCCTCACGAGCGGGAGTGCCACGATGTCCACTTGTCCCTGCAGCGGCTCGCCGAGCCAGGTGAGCTGAGGACAGCAAAGCATTCATTTCGTGCTCGCTTTAGAGGCCCTCCATTATATCAGAGTGTCCATATTATCAACTTGTAGCGGCTATTGTACAGCTCTATCAGCCCACACATTATTATATTACCTGAATCAGTTTTCTCTCTTCTGCTTTTCCAACACTGTTTCCTCTAACTGATGCAAATTCTTGATGTTGCTCTCCGAGTTTTATCTCAGCCAGTATTGTTTGTTGCAGAGAGTTATGAGGAGCTGTATTGCTTCTCCTATAAGCCCAACATTGATGGAGACAAGAGGTGGCAGGAATGGGACTTCTTGGACGTCACTGCTGATTACAACAGGATGGGACTCCCAGACTCCCTGTGGAAACTCTCCCCGGTCAACCGACACTACAAGGTCAGTGAGCTGACCTCTGTCTTTAACTTAGTTTGGACGTGGCAGCAGTTTAGACTTTTGTTTTGCTTTTTTTTCAAAGGTGAGTGACACGTACCCTGCCGACCTGTTTGTACCTGAGTCGGCCACATCCTCCGTCATCACCGGGAGCTCCAAATTCAGGAGCAGGGGCAGATTCCCTACTCTGTCGTACTACTCCAAAGATAATCATGTAAGTTGACTGCATACCTTCTTTTTTTTTTTATGTGTGATTACACAGAAGCGCTCACGGTCTTTTGAGTCAGAAACGAGTTGTGATTATTAACATTTTGAGCCCATGTCAGCCAGCAGGAAGCTTGTTGGAACAAACAGCCTGTAATTAGCAGGACAGTGTAGCTAAATAATATAACGATGTGGTGACATGATGATTATAGTACTTTTTGCTTGCTTTGAATTAACGTTTGACAGTGGTTGGTGATCCTTTGTGCTAACTGGTGTTGTAGTCACCACTGAAACCAATACAAGACCAGACCAGTGCGAAGCCAACACTGCATGACACACTTATAATTGCGAGTGAAGGGCGGGCATTGAAATAAATCCTGAGTCCTCTATGTCCGTGATAAGACTGATTAAGTGAAACCTGTCAAATGTTCAGTGTAGCAAAAAAAAATCATTTCCAAATACTCAAAAAGGCTAAGAAAAACATTTCAGCTGTTTTTGGAGTTCGAATTCAACTTCACTTTTGAATTAATCTATTTTTTCTGTTAGGATTTATACAGTAAGAAGACAATTTAAAGGATCCATAAAGCTTGACCCACACACACACACACACACACACACACACACACACACACACACACACACACACACACACACACACACATCTCTTCCAAAACATTTCCGATTTCGTTCCACATAAATTGCACGCCTCAACATCTTACCTCTCTGACATTAGTACTTGTGCATGTGTCCACAGTGTTAATCGTGTTTTTGTAATTACTCTAACTGCCAGCAGGGGGACACAAATGTTCTTCACTGTAGGTTTAATTTGCAGCTGTTGATTTTATTGGTTCTTCCAACAGATGAGTGCTGGTCCTAAAGTACAAACTGTTACTAGTTGTTTTTGTAGGAGAGCCTGTGTGTGACATGATAAAGAAAGCAAACTATTAGAATTATGTGGCGATGGCGTAGTCGTATTACACCTCGTCTTCACATTGTTGATTTAAAACCAGATGTTCTGACATCACATATGAACATAATATGTTCATATCAGGCTACTGGTTCTATCAGATGACAAATGTGCAATCGGTCCTGAAATCAACGCAGCTTAGCTTTATTTATTGTTATTAGTGAACGCCACACAACAGTTGTAATTCATTGTATTAATGGTTGACGGGACAGTTGGGAGTGCTTTATGTGTGTCGGGTCAACTTCCCAGGGTTGAGGGTCCAGTGTGTGGCACTTAGATCATACAAAGAGGCTCAACTCTGGTTCATCGGCCTAAAGGGAGAATCCGAGAACAATTCCCGGCCTGATCCCTTGTGGCTTCTAAACTAGAGATATGAGAAACTGTGGAGTTGATTTATTTGAATATGCGTGTCAAGCTAAAGCACTGTGAATTTGTTCTGACCCTGCTTCTCATATTTTGTATTTCCCCCTAAATGTTTGTGCACTATAATAATTCACTTCAGATGAACTTAGCTGATGGGTGAGAAAACTTCCCCATGTGAAGCCTGACTTCCTCTCGCCTCCTCCTAGGCTGCCATCTGCCGTAGCAGCCAGCCCCTTTCAGGTTTCAGCGCACGCTGCCTGGAGGATGAACAGATGCTGGAGGCCATCTTGAGGTCCAATCCCCGCAGCGACTTCATGTATGTGGTGGACACCAGGCCCAAGGTGAGCCCTTAGTGCACAAGGAACAGCCTGCAACAATACTAATAGTATCCTGCTGTATGTTCAGGTGTGTTTAACTTTCCATTCCGCGTTTTACCAGCTGGATGTGCTCACAGACTTGAAAACATCTTTGCTCTGGAAAACCTAAATGACCAATATAACGTAACATTCATGTTCCTCTTTTTTGACAATTAAATGTCTTTCCAGTTGAACGCGATCGCAAACCGAGCGGCGGGAAAAGGCTACGAAAACGAAGACAACTACTCAAACATTAAATTCCAGTTCATCGGTATTGAGAACATCCACGTGATGAGAAACAGCCAACAGAAAATGCTAGAAGGTGAGTATCATATATCCGTGAAAGGGATTTCTCACGTCGTAGAAACAACTTGGAGGCCGGAGTGACGCATTCACCCCTGTCAGAAATGTTTCAGCACATCAGTATTTGTGGAACATGTATTTGTATACATGTCCAGAGTGAGTTTACATCTGCTCTGCTTGGTATTACTGCAGCAGAGTGGGACCCCGCACTGCCCCCGTGGCTTTCATATGCACTCATGCAGACTGGATTGTGCTGCAATCAGGCCTCAAATGAGCCCACAGGAGATTTTCTTGGTATTGTGCAGGGGTGCTTCTAGGAAGACTTTGAATCCATCTGGGTTTTATTTCGGAGCTATTTTGGTTTCCCGGAGTGGACAATCTTCGACCTTATCCCCCAAAGCGAGACTGAGGGCGTGAGAATGATGGGATTTCAAGTCTGAAAAGTTATAGCCGGTCTTTAGTTGTGATAACTCTTTGCCCCCCTGGTTGCACAGGGGAAGTCTTTAGATGCTGGGGACAGTGCCTGCTCTCTCGGGACTGCCCGACTTTCTCTATCCGATTGCACACTTCATTAAAATGTCTGCAGACTCCCTCCCCCGGCAGCATTAGCTCAAACATTTCATTTGAGTGCTAGTCTGTGCTCCTGCGTAGTATAAAAGCAAAGGTTGAGTGAACTCGTTCACCTGCTCGCTCTGCTCTCAGTGGATGCAGAGGACACACGCTGATAGCACGCTGATGTGATGTCACCAAAAAACATGGAGTCACCTCTGTGAACGTTTGAATGATTGCAGAGTGAGCAGCTTGAGAATGGAGTCGTTATTGTAACCATGACAATGAAGGTAAAGTTACCTTAAGGAAGCAGTAACTTTAATCCAGACATAGCCTTCCTTTTTGTTGGGCCTAAATCTCACCACAACATTAACACATAATGAAACTATTTGCTACAGCTTTGAACACTATTCTGCGAAGTCATATTCACCTTATTTGACCTTCGGAAAATGAGAAGACATTAACAGATGGTACTGGTGTTTATCAGTTTGTGTATGTTGACATTAGCTCACCCAGCTGCAGATTTGAAGGCGATCCTATAGGTGGTACTGCAATGACACCCGCAGCCACTGGCTGGACACCAACCTGGCATGACATCAGAGAACAAGTGGGGTTTGTTTTCAGATACAAACAGAGTGGGATGAAAGACTTGACAGTTATTTTTTATAGTGAAGATTTATTTATCCTGACGCAAAAAATTTTAAAAAATAACAAAAATTAAAATGAACAAATACAAAAAATTTGTATTGGAGAAATGTTTTGTTAAACATCGATATCAAATCTGTGCATCTTTAATAGGCGTGTCCGGGAATAATGTGCATCTGCAGATAGACCTACAGCACACTAATGTAATAATAACTACAAAATAATATCATATAAATCCACCCAACTGCTGTCACAGACCTTTTATTTAAAACTGCAGGTTGCTCTGGTGGAGCTAAAGGGTCAGAGGTCACTGCAATCAACACACCCTGCCGTCCTTAGAGCCACATCGACTGGAGTCCAAATGAACTAACAAATGAGAGGCTAAAGGGACTCTGTCCTGAAATACAATATGCTTGTGACCCACTTCTTCCCAAGCCGTTGGTATTGTGAAGATATATGTGAGGTTTAATAAAGTCTAGCTATCAGGTATAGTCCCTGTTTCCTGTCAGTGAGACAGCTGTGTTATGCTTCCAGTGTGTGAGCTGCGTTCCCCCTCCATGTCCGACTTCCTGGAGGGTCTGGAGAGCTCAGGCTGGCTGAAGCACATCAAAGCTGTTTTGGATGCAGGCATCTTCATCGCCAAGGTCAGTCTGGAGGTTAATCCCCGCTGTCTGCTTCACCACTGAACTTAATATTACCTTGTGTGTACTGTGTGTTGCATGCAAACGTGTACAGATATTGTCTGTTTATTGCAAAATTAGGAACAACACCGATATATTGTCATATAACAGTCGAGCAATAAATCTTGTTTACCTGTGTGAAGGACTCTGCCAATACTACCGGGCCAATTTAAAGAATTAATTGTGATATTTGGAATAATTTTAGTATTTCTAACCCTTTTTAAAACATTCCTGACATATATGATGGTTTCAAAGCTGATTTGCATGTCTTTAACAGTGCAGGATAGAACCTGTTGAGTTCTTTACAAAGGCAGCTGGACATGAATTAGATCCTTGAAAGTGTTTCATCTCTCATACCAAGGCGTCCTCAGTTCTGACTGACTGGTGGAGAGTCCCCTGTAGTTCTAATGTGGTCATTAACACCTTGTCAGTCGTCGAGCTCACACTGGGTCATCCAGCACCCCGGCTATCATGTGACCTGTTAGGGACACATTCTTTAACACTGACTCAAAAAACATGTTTTGCCGTTTTTATTATTTTCTCAGATAATATCGCATGATCTCGACAAAATTCAGGCATATTTCAAAAACTTTGTGACAAATTTGTTTCGTATGTATGACGGGTTAATCTGTTTAAAAAATAATCTGCCATATATTTAGTGGTTTGGAAATATATCCACATGTGTATGATGGCTTTGTTTGTTGATTTGCATAATTAGATCATTCCCCTCCAGCTGGTTCATGCATGAAATACAGTATAAGTGCTGCTGTTTATTCCGTGACACAGATACTCACAATGTAATGTGCATTACCAAGTTTGAATTGGTGTCATTCTCTCATTGCCTGGATAACCAAACCACATGACTTGTTTTCACATTGAAGTATTGCCAGTGCAAATCCAGGAGAGATATTAAACTCATGTTGCACTCACATTAACCTCTCTTTTAATAACATCTATTATAGAAACATAAACCTCATTCCTCATTAAATCAATCCAAAGTAGATAAAACAGTTACCTTTGTGCTGAAATCTGCATCTATGAAATTATGTGACTTTACAATTGAGAACTATGTCTGACATTAATCAGACAAAGTTCAGGAAATATTGGTATTTCACTGTGTTTTTAAATGTATTTATATATCTAACAGTTACCTATTGTCAAAACTGAGCGTAGGCTGTTGCAGAGGAGGGTGTCAGCGTCCTGGTTCACTGTTCAGACGGTTGGGACCGGACTGCTCAGGTGTGTTCCATCGCCTGCGTGCTGATGGATCCCTTCTACAGGACCCTCAGAGGACTCATGGTGGGTATCTTGCTGCCAGTTACAGTTCAGGGTTACCTCCTGTGAAAGAGGGTGGTTGATGCTTTCATGTGAAGGATTTGCTCCGGGTAACTTGGAATCCACCGTGGAATATAAATGTATATTAGAGGGAGCTGCTTCTGGAAAGTCGTAGGAAAATTACCCCACGCAGGTTCAATTCTGCAGGGATTAACTGTGCACCAAGTCTGAACCCTCAAACGGGACATACGGAGGTTCAGAATGTGCCAAAACTAAACATGAATATCTGTCTGCTCTTAGGTTCTCATCGAGAAAGACTGGGTCTCATTTGGACACAAATTCTCTCACAGGTTTTGACTTTAAACTATTACTGTCATGGCATCGATTATTTGTTTTGTTTGTGTCTAACCGCCCTCGCCTGTTGTCCAGATGCAATCATCTGGTCGGAGACCCTAAAGAGGTTTCTCCAATCATTGATCAGTTCCTGGAATGCGTCTGGCAGCTGATGGAGCAGTTCCCCTGTGCCTTTGAGTTCAACGAGAGGTTCCTCATCACCATTCACAGCCACATCTACTCCTGCCAGTATGGCAACTTCATTGGCAACAACCAGAGGGAGAGGATGGAGCTGGGGTGAGATTTATACCTGCAGACACCATCATTTTCTTTTTCTTTTAAAAGCACAGACATATAAGTCCCAGCTCAGACGATTTAGTCCCAGAGGTACATCACTGGGACCTCTTTGGTGCAAATAGAAAACTATTACTCTAAATCTGTTAATCATGTTTTGTACTTGTCTTTATTTCTTTGCTGCTATTTGACATTGATGCAGACTGTGTGAGAGGACTCACTCTTTGTGGAGTTATCTCTGGTCCAACCGTGCTGACTACATCAACCATCTGTACCGACCAGACCACAGCCAGACACAGGGGCTGCTCCGGCCATCTACTGCCCCCTACTGCTTTAAGTATGTTCTCTCAGACAAGAACTGACACAAATGTCCTCTTATTGTTAAGTTGGAGTAATCAGGCTGAACAAAAATCTCTAATTTATGAATGAACAAAAATTCACAGTTTGTTATTTTCAGACACTAAATGTTCTTGCTTTATGTAGATTTTGGAGAGGCCTGTACAACTGCTTTGACCGCGGGATGCATCCTCGACAGTCTGTAGAGGATCACCTGAGAGCCATCCAAGAGGAGACGCAGCAGCTGGAGGAGCTGCTGGCCTCACACAAGCAGGTGGGCTGAAAAAAAATGTATATTGCAACTTAATTTAAAGGATTACTTTAGTATTAAGGCTTCACTCATTTTACAATATCAATAGAAAATCACTAAACTGGAGCAGGAGCGGGTCTGGAGTGTCGCCCGGAAAGCAACCACCTTTGATAAAAGCCCCACGTCCTGGGCTCATGGTACTGATCTGGGCCTGGCCAACACCCCTCAGGACTACGCCGCAGGCTTCATCACCAGCAGCCCCTGTCAGCCAAAAGCACCAGACAGCACCCTGATCCTCTCGCCTCAGGACTTGAAGCAAACATGTGACTCCAACAGCAGCGACCAGGAGTCTGGGATTGCAGACGTAAACTGCCGTTCACCCCTCAGCGAGGACAGCACCAGGGATCCAGACTCGGACGAGGCTGTCAACTCTGCTGCCTAAGAACATGTAGAATTGGGGGGAATGTTGTAGCAGCTACCAGACATCTCTGAGGCCCACTGAACAAACACTACCTTCACATGCACCAAGTAACCAGTCTGCAGAGAGTGAGGCCTATTCAGGTTACATAACTGACTTGCACTCTTGTTCTTGTTTGCATATAGTGTGGCAGACACTCCCTGTTGCCACATAGTCTACAATGTTGTTCACTGTAGCAGACAACATTTAATTCTTGAAATAACAGAAGGGCTGTTATATCTGTTGCTGATGGTTAAATTAACCCATAACCATGTAGACACAAATACACACACACACACACACACACACACACACTGTTCAAAATAGTAGCACTTTACACCAGACAGAAAAAGGGCAAAAGTAGTCTAATAAGAGGAACAAAGATGAATCCCCACAGTTTCAATCCCGGGTAGCATCATCAATACAAGAACAGAACATTTGTATGTGTGTCCTGTTACTTGACTTATTAACACAACATGAGGCAGATAACAAAATGTCAACGAGACAAGATCAACGTAGTTTAGATGAATTAATCTTAACGAAATGAAAAATTATTTCAGTGAGGAACAAAATCAAAAAATGAGACAAGATAAAACCAATAGACAAACTGCAGCGGTGATAGTTCAAGCTGTTAACACATTGTGCTGATTAGCCTTTATTATGACTATATTGTAGCAACCATCAAAACATGTTCTTTGTTATAGTGTTTTGCTAGTTTTGTGTACTCTTCTGGTCTTTCACGCTGCTGAGCCTCATCGTCACTGCTACTCACAGCTAGTCTGGGTTCAGCATTTATGTGCAGCAGTTATCTCATATCATGTTCAAGTAGCAATGTGGGGTTATTCTGACTGAACTAGACTCACTCAGCTGGGTTTTGGAGTCATCACACTAAAATCACTGCAGGCCATTCCAACATGTCACACCCCATTATGTAACAACAACAAATTATAGGAAAACAAGATTTGAATTTTTACTGCAGACAGAAAAACTTTATTTATTATCTCCATCCACCATATTTCAACACCACTACTGTTTTTGTACCATAAGAATCCACTGGTACAAAGATACAGTGGACTTGTGTGTGCAAACCAGCAGACTAGAGCATGAATAATCACTCTCATTGACTCTTTAAAAATGAAGCCTTTTGAAATATTGCAAATGAACAATACAAAGATTATCAAGCAAGGCATGATATTTTTCTACTATTTTTTGACTACTGCTTTCTCGCTTTATTGCATGTTGTTTTTATTGGTATCAGGGCGTGTATAAAGGGATTTTGACCTTGTGTAACAGAAAGCGCTTAATCTGTCTGGGTTTATTTATTCATGTGGAATAAGAGCCACATGTGTTGATGTTAGTGAAATGTCAGTTTGTACTGTAAATTGATATGTGCGAAATAAATAAAGGAATTAATGTTCATCATATTGTTATAGCTGCTGTTATTGTATTGACCTTCAAAGTGTCAGAGAACTCAAATTACAAATTAAACTTTGTCATCCCATTATTTGATGTATATTTTTCTTTAAAAAATGATCCAGCAGGTAGGCTTCTGGAGAATGACTTACCTCTCAGTTTTATTCAAAACAACTGTGTTTGTTATTAATGTTGCCCTTATTGATTCATGCAGGAGAGATGCATCTTTGTTAGATGATGTATGAACAGCTCTATGTGAAGAATGAGCTACTTCCACCCTGTTATTAAGAAACTAGAGCAAAACACTTAGTGGTGAGCTGTATGTGGTACATCAGGAATATTCAGTCAATAGCAGCGAACCCTGTCCCTCACTTCAGGGATCTGACCTCCAGTCTTTGTTGTTAAGGAACATCTGCACAGCTGTAATTGTTCTGAGCCAGACCCTGGAGGATGTTGCTCTGTGGCTCATCCAGCTGTCTACATTCTTTAACTGCATGCTAAGGCAGGTTTACTCAATAATACATCTGTTAATATAATTAGTCAATCACAAATGTATATTGTTTAACGAATAACAAAAAAATAAAGTGTACACTAAGTACATTAACAAGAATGTAATAGTTTGAAGGTTCATTTATTTCTGATTAGTTTGTTTAAGCACTTAATTAAAAATCAACAGTTTGCGTCTTACATTGAACTTTGTATTAAATTAAAAAGTATTAAATAGAAGCAGTGGCGTAATAGAACGTGGGAAATACGCATGCACGCGCGTATGACACTTTACGTGATGACGTGGTACAGTTAGTAGGATCAGCTATGATGGCAACCGCAGGTTGACACCGATTCAATGCTGAATATAAACTATTTAAAAGTGAGCGGAACCCCCCCGGCACAGTAGCGTGGGCGAAATCAACAGTTTTGAAATAGCACACGCTTTAAACACGCAACGGTTTGGGGAACGGTAAGTTAACGAAGCTGCAGTGAGCTTTGCAGTATCAAAGTGGCACCGAGAGAGAGAGTGTGTGTGTGTAGTGCTAGTTACTGGTCACTTTCAGGTTTTGCACACACTGACAGCCTCCTGTTAATCTGTCAAGGCGGCTGGCACATGAGTTAAACTCTGGCCTGTCCACGTTAACTGCCGCTTGGTTCTGCTAGCTGCTAGCTAGACCAAAGTGCTGCTGCGACCGGCTACTGTGAACAGAAGCTAGCTAAACACGTCCTGAGGAGGCAGCTGCTGTTCTGGCTCTCATATAACTTCTTATATTAGATATTCAGAGGATATAGTCCTGTTGAACAGGAGTACAAACCTCCTGGAGATTAATACAGCTCCCTGTAGTGAGACTGACATTGTCATCTGTGTGATCTGAAACCCACAGTATTGTATATTGTCTACAATTAACTCAATACAATGTCAGACAATTTGTTTCTTCAGCATTCTTGGATTTGATCTGCCCTGTCAGCATGCCAGTGTTGTGTTATGAACCAGCCAATTATTTTCTTTCCTTCCTTGTATCTCTGTATGTTCAAGTGGCACTATGCCCGCTGCTACTGTGGATCACAGCCAAAGAATATGTGAGGTTTGGGCCAATAACCTGGAGGAGGAGCTGAAGAGGATAAGACATGTCATCCGAAAATACAACTACATTGCTATGGTGGGTGATGCTCACAGAGGCACACTGACACAGACAGACATTCCTTTGCATGTAATGAGTCTGCCCTTTGCAGGACACAGAGTTTCCAGGTGTAGTAGCCCGGCCGATCGGAGAATTCAGAAGCAACGCCGACTATCAGTACCAGTTACTGCGCTGCAATGTCGATTTGCTCAAGATAATCCAGTTGGGCCTCACGTTTATGAATGAACAGGGGGAATACCCTCCGGGAACCTCAACATGGCAGTTCAACTTCAAGTTTAACCTCACGTAAGATGACTTTCCTGTCTCACTCTTCTCATGACATTCCAATGCATTCATGTGCTCGGGTGCACAGTGTAGAGAAATCAGTATTTATAACTCCTGACTGATCTCAACTGTGCTTTATTGTCTTTGGTGTTTCCAGTTGCAGTAGTGTGACGTGTGTGTTCTTTCTTTTCAGAGAGGACATGTACGCACAGGACTCTATTGAGCTCCTGACCACCTCAGGGATTCAGTTCAAGAAGCATGAGGACGAAGGCATCGAGACGCTGTACTTTGCCGAGCTGCTGATGACATCAGGCGTGGTGCTATGTGACGGGGTAAAGTGGCTTTCTTTTCACAGGTATTCCTCCTTTTAACTCATTGGCTATTTCTAATGACGTAGATGGAAACATACTGCATGACTAATAGCCAGAGTGTCCATATTATCGGGAATGAAAGGAGACAAATTGTTTTCTCTGGGCCTAAAAATGACTCGGCAACAGGAAGCACGGATGAGTGATGTAGTTGAAATTAGGTTGATATGGTTGAAATTTAAATATGTAGACTATAGACGTAGCTCTAACTGACTGTACTCTGTTTTACTTAGTATGATTCATCATAGACATGAACCAGCATGAGCCTATTGTGTGATGATTGTAGTGGGAATGTTAGTTTTTTGCATTTAATTTTCACTGAAAACTTAAAACCAATGATTTTGAAGGATGTTGTCTCTACCACACCGTCATGTTTGTCCATGTGGAGGATATGACTTGTAGGCTGAAGCATCTCTGTAGCAAAACAAGCTTCATTACATCCACCAAGGAGATTGTGTTTTCATGTTATGCAGATAAATGCATTTATTTCATCATAAATGTTAAAGTGAGAAAACTTCTTGAGGGAATGTGTTAGGAAGTTATTTTAACCTGCACGTCTTGCGGGCTCGTTTTATCTGACAGGCGCGTAGACAACATTCTTAGTTTGTGACTAAATCACACGAATGTGAGAGAAAATCCCTAGAAGCCTGCTCCCTGCTGTCTCCCTGCTGTTGTTAATGTTATGGGTGTGTATGTGTGTGTGTGTGTTTCAGTGGCTATGACTTTGGATACCTAATCAAGATTCTGTCCAACGCTAACCTGCCTGAGGAAGAGGTGGACTTCTTTGAGATTCTTCGCCTGTACTTTCCGATCATTTACGATGTGAAGTACCTCATGAAGAGCTGCAAAAACCTGAAGGTACATTGGGAGTAACTACAGCACACGAGGAGGTGCAGCAGTGTAAATGAATATGGACGTTTATCATACAGTGCACATTTGATTTACGTGTTGGATGTTGAGTCATTGACAGTGTTTTGTTTTCAGGGTGGACTGCAGGAAGTAGCTGAGCAACTGGAGCTGGAGAGAATCGGACCTCAGCATCAGGCAGGCTCAGACTCTCTACTCACAGGCATGGCTTTCTTCAAGATGAGAGAGGTAGGCTGCTTGTTTTCCAGAGCTTATGTCATGTTTTTGTAGTATATATTCCGATTCTTGTGATGATTCCACATTGATCTAATGTGAACGTCTGCGCTCAGTATCGTGTGTTATTTATCTTTCCCCCAGATGTTCTTTGAGGATCATATTGACGATGCAAAGTACTGTGGTCACTTGTACGGGCTCGGCTCCGGCTCTGCCTACGTCCAGAACGGAACAGGGAACGCTTACGAAGAGGAGGCTAACAAGCAGCAGTCGTGACATCACTCTGAAACTCTCCCATCCTGTGGTCCACATCCACAATCAGTGCGGCACTGAAGCCAAACGTCAATAACCGGGTCATAATGATGATGATGATGATGGAAGAACACAAAACATGCATGCTTCATTTAGCAAGCTGTTTCTCATAGGCTCTGTTCATCCTAGACGAGTGAATATGATGGTCAGTAAGGAAATCGATCGCCACAGCTGTCCTCTCGTGACGCTGCTGCGCCGGTGTGAGTTCACTCTGGCGAAGCAGCGTAAGACATCTGGTTGGTTCAGTTCAATTTACATGCTTGAAAAAGATGGGATTTTAGTTTTCCTAAAAATGTTCTGTAGAATTTTTTTGCACTTTAAAGCTCTAACCTGATTTTATAAGGAAAGCTGACAATGTTTCTGATGTCTCTCTTCTTTGTTGCCTTCTCTACGTTCCCATTTGTTACATTGTCAAGATGCAAATCTTTACGATCACAACAACTGCTTCCACCACGCTCGCCTTAATACTAGCTGCATACTTATCTTTTAAACTTTAATTTATTGTTCTGGTTACCTTGAGACTGAAGACGCCCCCCACTCAACACTAACACACCACGCGTCGTGGTCTTCCCCCGTCGTGGGGTTTTGTTGCCTGATAAAGAGGAAGGGAGTACAGTGAGTGTGTTCACATGCACAGGAGTATTATGATTGTTCTTTGAAATAGTCAGCCACCTTTTTCTTTTTTCTTTCTTTGGTTATTTAATTTAAAGATTATATTTGCGATACCTTAAATAAGCTTCAATCCCAGTGCGACAGGCCTTTAACTGACAAGCTGCAGTTTTCCTCGGTTCTGTGTGCATTCATATTAATGCTCAAAAGTAGCACACAGTGTGTCTCTCCATGCATACAAATGACGTCAGAGTTGCATCATTTGTGCATGTAAACACCCTCATTGACTCAAGCACATATGAACACAGTTGCAGCACCTCCACACGTTCTTGCAGTGATTTCAGTCGGGTACCAAAAGCTCCAGCCACGATTGAGCAGTGAAAGAAAAGCCGACTGCTGTGTAACATGTTGAGGTTACCACATGATGAAGTACTTTCATCCACTTTGTTTTAATTGGAATTCAGGTTTTGTGGAGTTTTGGTGTTGTAATAAAAGAGAGAAATTTTATGCATCAAAAAAAAAAAGAAAATGACGATGCTTTTTAACATGCACACTTTAGTTTGAGTGGAGTTCATCACACTTGTAGCTTTCACTTGGCCTTTGAATGACATTTCTGTGCACATTATTTTTTTGTATTCATGTTGCTTTCCAGTTCAAACATGCTGCGAGAAGAGAGCCGCATGTACTAAAACGTTTGAATAAATGCCGTGTTGTTGAATAGTATTCAGAACTTCCATAGGTGTGTGTTGAAATGTAGGTATTAACCCGAACAGCGTTAAATACTGTTTCCTGAAGTGTTTCACAGTTTTCTTTCCGCAGCTCATCTCTGACGCTGTAAAGGAGTTTAAAAAAAAAAGAATATGCAATATAAAACAGGATTGTTTTTAGATTATTTTGTAAATAAAGGCTTGAAGCTTTTCTACTGTAGAATGTGGTCTTGTCCATCTCTGACAGCGAACAGACACCGATCACGTAGCACCGAATGGAATATGAAGACAAACTTTTTATTGTTATAAGGCATCACAACTGTACAGTACACTGCCTGTCACATCCACATTGAATCGAGTCATACAGAGTAGAAAAATATAGATCGACTGTCACCATGAAGCATTTTTGAAACAAGCATACATTCCTCAGACTAATTCCTCTACGATGGTTTAATCATTTCCAGCCCAAATGACAGCAGACAATCTTCAGAAAGAGAAAATACTACAAAGCAGCTGTAGCAGGGTTTTTCCTTTTTTTTTTGCTTTGAAGTACATCCACAACATCATGTTGTCAGATTAGAAAAAACACTGCCTTGTAATTATGATCACATGTGCACATGGAGACATGTTTTTTTTGCTGCCAGTCCTCTGGAGACAAACAGTCCCGAAGCGTTTGGCTGAGTTAGACATGTGGACTACAGGATAGATATCTGGCAGAGGGAGCACATGCTGTCGCAGCGCTACACCAGCTTTCAGGTGTGTCAGCGTGACAGCAACATCATCATCCAGCCAGAAGAGCCCTTATTTAAACTGGAATTAATATTTTTACAACATTTTTCCAGCAAGGGGAGAACACTGTGATACAGTTCACTACAGCGAGATGTGTTTGAGAAAGCATGCATGACCCACCCCCATTCAAGTAAATGGCCGCAGGGAATGTCGAATACATCATTTTAACACCACTAATAATATACATTTCATTTGCAGACATTCAGAAAACTTATGGTAGCATTTAATTATACTAAGCTATGGCAATAAGTACAACGTAAAACAAGTACAACTACTGCAGATAGTTCATAGAGTTTTTGTGGCATGAAAAGAGCTCAAATTGATTTCCTTGTATACAAAGTGCAAAACATCCCACTTCCTTTGTTGCTCTGAGCTTATTCATATACAAACAAAATTATATCAGATTGTTGGAATGCAATTTCTGTTTGACCCCTCCTGCTCTGACGCCCACATTCTTTCAGACAGCAGCAGATAGTGTTACGGGTATCGAGGTGGAGATGGTTCATATGTGATGCCACTCATTGAACCTCTCAGAAACAGGGTGCCATATGGGAGATATCCTGATGTCATCACCACCTCCCGTTCTGATAGGCACGGACACTGAGGAGGGCGCCGCCTATTAAATGATACAAGAATATGCATGAGGTTGTACGTCTTCATATAAGGATCATTTCCCTGTGAATGTAAACTTACTCTTCTGGATCTCTGGCTATGTCTCGTTTTCTATGGTCAGCACCGGGTTACTTGCACCTGGACAAACACACAGACAGAATCAAATCTATCATTTAATAAGAAACATATGATTGATCATGGTTGAGTTATTATAAGAAGCAGCTATTAGGATTTTTATTATATGAATATTATCTTACCCTTCTTGTCTTTGTCCACTGCATTGTCACTTTCTGTCCAGGAGGGGGTGCTGGTCAGCAGCCTGCTCTGACTCTCCCTCAGTGGCTTGGAGGGGAACTGACGACCCTCAGCTGCACTGGAGACACAAAGATACACAAGCAGAGGGTGAAGTTGGAGTGAAGTTGAAGGACGCACGAAGAGTAACATGAACTACAAACATGATTTAACAAAACATACTCTGCTTTGATGAGGTTTTTCAACAAAATATTCCAAAGGGCAAAAACAAATCTTCACCCACTTGTGTCACAAATGTCTTTCACTTTAGTGCACAGAGAAAAGAATGAATTCCCTTTTGTGGGTGAACGTGAAACAGCTCTGCGTATGCATCATTCCAAATGAAGGATGAAGAAGAAAATATATATTTAGTGGAAGGGGCCTTTAAATAAAGAAGTTCCAGTCATATTAATGTACGTTTTACATCAGAAAGGCTTTAACTGCTTCATGAAACCTACAAAGTTGCTGTGCGGTACCTGTATTTACTCTGATGTAAAGGTGTGTGATCTCTCTAGCTTTGAACGTACCTCTTGCTGGAAGGCTCGGGGCCAGAGGGCGAGGAGGGCTGCTCGGGGTCCACATTCACCAGACATACTGGGAAGGAGCAACCTTCACCTGAACTGGAGAGTCAGCAGGAAACACAACATCTGATTTAAGTAAAATTGTTCATAAATATGTTCAAAACTGAAAACATAAATGTTCACAGAATTCCTGTTTTGTTATATTTCGACATCGTTGTTTATTAGAGAAACCGAGCTGCAGAGTTTAGATTCTGCAAGACCTGATGGTCCTTCAGTCTAGACTGAACTTACAGTTTCTCTTGGCTCTTGTATGGCAGAACATGGATATTCTTTAAACATACACTTCTCTTCTAACTTGCCCACTTTAGATGTTATACTGTTTCATCGGATATATATCTCTTACTGACCAAAGGACCTCACCTGGAGAAAACTGGGAAAGGCCAGTATTTGACCTCATCACCAAAAACCTGGCGGAAGTTCTTACTGAAGCCCAGACTGAAGCCGTTCTTGTCTGTGCCGTGACGAAACACCGGGGCACGTACAGCCTCTGAGAGGACGGACAAGGAGAGGACAGCAGCTCAGTCACACAGTAGATCAACACATGCTGACCAGCGGCGTCAGTGGTGCAACACTGAATGAAAGTGTCTCTGTTGTGCGGGACAAGCAGATCTCAGACTCTGACACCAGGTGTGACTTGTCTTCCCCGAGCAGCGCAGCAGTGTCTGTTACTAAGCTGCTTACTGCTCTGAGCCGTGTGTCTTTGCATGACACTGTAACATACTCCTCCCGATAATCCACTCTCCTCAACACACAGACAAAGTCTGCCACTGTGCACACATAATGAGAAACCGCTCCGTCTGATAACGTCCCACAGAGGCTCATCACATCTCTGAACTGATGAGGACGGCGACCGGCGGAATAAAAAACACAATGAAACGTCCTTCATCACCGGGGCAAAGACGACACGGTGCAAACAGGGAGCAGACGGAAAGCAGATACTCCACATCTAAAGATGAGAGAGGAGGATGTACAAATACTGCAGCACCACACAGACACAGTACAGGCATGATATACTGTACCCCACCTACCGAGAGTGGATCTGTTCTTGCAGACCAGCCAGCAGTGGTAGATGAACAGCGAAGCCAGGCTGACTGAGAACATGGAGGCGGAGAAGAAGAGGAAGAGGATGTGGAACTTCGCCTGCGTGTCTGGAAGGCCGTTCTGAAGGAGAAACAAAACCTCAGCACAACTGCATGAGGGGACACTAACCTCTGATTCAATGTGAAGTGAAGCTGGTAGTTGGTCTACGAGGCGTGAGAGGTGGTGGGTTTCCATCTTACTAAACTGTTTCTATTCCATCACTACGAACTGCTTTATCAGTTACCAGGTATTCTTTTAGACGGAAATGTGCTCGACCTCCAGCCTTGTGGGAAAATCACACATGAAACAGAACGGACATGCTGATGCAGATGTTACAGAGATAGTACGACATTTTAAATGAACCAATGTACACGTTTGTCACATCACAGACATTTAAGGTTTTCCGTCTGTTATCAGAGGATTACAACTGAGAAAACTTTCCAAGAATGTAGCTGAAAGCTACGAGACACGAGAGCAGACATACTTACCAACCAAAACTTAATGAAGTACTTGAGATCTGTGGCAGTTATAAAAAGGCAGTAGAGCAGCGAGTATGTCAAGAAAAGCATGAAGAACTTATAGTTGGAGAATCCCACGCAGTTGTTGACCCTGCAGAATGAAAAGATCCCGGTCAGAGTTAGAGGACGTGAAACCTCGTCTGCTGTCTGCTGCAGTAGCTGTGCTGTGAGGCTGTTTATCATCTGTGGATCTGTTTGCATGACTGTCACCCTGTTTCTTTAAATGTTGACGTCTCTCTACAATCCTTGGTTGTTTTGAATTATTGACCATCTCATCGCTCAGCTATACTGAATGAACGTCTGATCCCAGGATGTTCATCTGACCTGAATACTGCACGAGTGCAGAGAAAATGTCTTTAAAGTCACACTGCCTGTTTAATCAGAGGCTCGATACATACCAGGGACAGTGGTGATCCATCTTCAGGATGCATCTGCAACACAGCAGAGTCGGACGTCAGTGTAATTTAATCTGCCTGCCAGGACACAATATATGGTGAGCTCTTTTCTCTAAAGGGGCCGGAGCAGAGAGCCGTACTTATCACAGACTGAACAATGGTGACATCGATCAGGCTTCAGCAGCTGGCAGCGGTCACAGAAGCGGATTGCTGAGGAGACACAGCCAATTCAATCACACAGCTGTCAGCAGCAGCCTGCGAACACTTGACTGCAGACTCAGAAGGCGGCGGCGGCGGCGGTCCAATGAAACTGCTGCTGTGTCGTGTGTGTGTGTGTGTGTGTGCGCACTGCTGTACCTCCAGAGTTGGTGCGCGTGTAGATGGGCAGCTCCTTGGCTATCCTCCTCAGGATCTCCTGCTGGGACTCCCCCCGATCTTCACGCTCCAGCAGCTCTTTGTCAGAGTAGGACAGGTAAAACTATGTCGAGCGGAAGGACAAACAAACATGCGATGCGCAGTGCTGGTTAGTTTCTGGTGAATCGGAGCATCGTGTTCATCAAAAGAGATTAAAATATGTTGTCACGCAAGCTGCACGGTGCGTTCGTATCAGTAATGAAGTAATATGTTTCCAGCTGCTCAGTCGGCAGTGAAGGGTATCTCTGTCTCCTCCGATTGTTCTGGCTCGTCGTGCGCCAGCAGGCGAATGGGAGCAGACCTGCGATATTACTTTCAGCCTTTCAGGCCATTTATGATTGAAGACTGGAAACAAATAACGATGATACCAAACAGCTCTGCTCAAAATGTTACTTTCATTTCAATATCCAAACCTCAAGTGATGCAGCGATCACATCTCATAAAAGACAGCGTTGGTGTGTTAACGATCGCCTGCGTGTGCTTCACCTCAGCCGGGTCTGAAAGGTGAGGTGGCTGTTCTGCGAGTGTCCTCTCTAAGTGTGTGTGAGCTGAAGTGCCGTGGTCAGAATCAGGAGCCATTAGAGTGCAGCTCCAGGCACTTCCAGTATTATTAGTCTAAATGTGGCGTTCAATCACACAGAGAGGCTGCAGCCTACATCTGCACACATCCGACGATGCCTCAGCACCCGGATGTCAGTCACTCTGTGTCGGACTCACCTCCTTCAGCGGGGTCATGGGCCGGGTGAAGACGGTTTGCCAATAAGCCCAGATGAACATGATGAAGATGACATGGTACACCAGCAAGTACACGACTGAAACAGGAAGAACACATAGAATAATCATCCTCTGTCATCAGGGATGTGCAGTAATTATGGATTCTAGTAATTAATCACAGTTTGCAGCTTCACTGGAGACTGAAGTGTGTCAATATGATTGTTCTCACAGGTCATTTAATCTGACTTCATTTAATCTGACTTGTGCCGCTCGTCTCTTCCCTTATGGCAACGTAGCTGAGAGGAATTCACTTCAGACTTCAGACATCACATGACCCAAACTGACAACAGAAACATACACCGTGCTCCCACAGCAAACATCTTTTGCATACAGATAAATAAGATAAAGTGACAGGAGAACACCCTCACACAGAGGAGGGACACCATCACTCTGTCTTCATGTCTCTCCTTTAAGACATGTACGGTCTCTTTTCCTTTACACTCAGAATACAGTTTCTATTAAAGCTTTCCATTAAAGGAAAACTCCAATAATCAAGCTCCAATAATGATAATACTACACTTCACATGATGAAACACCCACATGTCTGTGAGACCCTCCCTGCCTCCTGAAGAGCCTCCTGCACACCACCAGTTTGGAGCAGCAGTGTCCAATCCCAGACCTCCTCCCTCCTCCCGGGCCTTTGCTCATGCAAACACATTTTATGTGTGAATTCCGTAACTTGCCCCTTTTAGCCGTCTAGCAGCTGCTAGACATGTTTTGATGTGACCTGCCTCCAATTTGACTCCTCTAGACTAAATTCAACTCAGCGTCTGACAAGCTAAACAACACGTAAGTCTTCTTGATTTTAAGCAGCGTTATAAAACACTTACCTGTTTCCCCCGTGTCTTCAATTGACTCTGAAAAATAAAAAGATATGTAAGATAAAACACTTAACACACTGTGGAGCCCAAAGCTGTAGATTGTCACTAAAATCATTGTCACAAAGTAGAGAGAGTTTCCCTGTTATGACATGTTTGGATGAAAGTTGCAATTCAAAATAGGCAAAATAAAAATAAAATAGCGACTCCTTACTATGCATAGACAAAAGTCAATGTGTGTTTATGTGTGTGTGTGTGTGTGTGTGTGTGTGTGTGTGTGTGTGTGTGTGTGGGGTGCTGCCACAGCAAGCCGCCAGCAGTAATCAGGCCTGCACACCCACATCCATCGACCACCGAAATATTAAAACATGTGACGAACACAAGTTGAGACCTGCGGGGAGATCAGCTGACAGTTGTAGATTTGTCCCAAAATGTAAGCAATGATTAGCTGAGCATACAGCATCATCCATCTTCAGCAATTAAAAGTTGGGCACAAACACACACAGACACACACACAGACACACACACATGCACACAAACACACCAGGAACTGAGGGAAGGTGAGCCAAGGAGCCGAGTCAAGGCATGCAGCCAGAAATAGTGTCCTCGTCGCCTTGCCAGAATAAAAGCCCCAGGCAGGGGGGGCAGCCAGAGATTCTGAGCGCCATGGAAACACATATTATTGTCCCCCTAAACCAACATTATCTTCTAACATGTTTTGATGTTTTGTCAGTTCTGAACCCGACGACAGCCCAGTGACAGCGTCAGAAATGATTCACTGATTACTGAGGTTGTGTTGAACTGGCCTGTGTTGTATTGAGAGTTGCTTCAAGTAGTCGGGCCGCCCCGTATTCATACACGTGAGGGTCGGGACATTAGAAACACCTTCCAAGATAATTCACTGCTTTACAGCACCACCAACATCTGTGACCTCAGTAATAAAGTATCATTCTTACCTTTCTGACAACTTCAACAAAACGACAGCATCATATTCTTTGTAAGAAATAGAATTCATGGTACAGCTGTTGTATTGGGTTGTACAGGTGTACCTGATGAAGTGTGCAGTTAGTATGTGTGTGTGTTGTGCAGATCCCAGTATGTAATGTGTCTATTACGGCACTCCATTTTCCTCAACAATGTACATTTCCAAAAATACACAGAGGGCCGTTCCTCATCTTGGAGAGAGGACCAACTGTTCCAAGCAGATGTTTTGTGCTTTAAAAGAAAGTGGGTCAACCACAGATTGCTCGGGGTGAACTATGTAAACCAGACAATGGGATTAACTGAGCTGCAGAGCGAGAGGTGTCAGCTGACGCTACTTTCGCACAACTGGCTCTGTGTCTGTCTGCAGAGCGCATGCTGGCCCGGAGCCGCCACCGTCCCGTCCTGCTGCTATTGTTTTCATCAGGCTGTCCCGTGTGACTCGAATGCATCACAGTTTCACTCTTGTTCTACTGGATGCAAAAAACAGTTTTATTAAAGACTTAGAAAGGACGTCTCCATAGCCACTGTGCACTCTTGTAACTCTAGAAGAGGTTCATCCCGGGACAAACCATGTGCAGCACACTCAGCTCTCCTTGCTCAGGTCAGATAAACTGTCACAAATACACCTTCAGGTTCAGGGGCAGTCAGAACTGTAGGTAATCTCAAGTCATTTCACCCCATGTCTCTGACAGAGGAGATTTTCCATCCTAGCGGTTGGACAAGCGACCAAACCGAACACAGACTCGGCTGCTGAGACATCCTAGAAACCGTTAGTCAATATGCAGGTCAACTGTGTGATCATCCTTCACTGTCTGTAACCACACGATCCAACGTCCAGAGGGAGCCAGAAGAAGGTGGGCCTGGCTCCGAGCCATTACGGTTAGACTACCTGCCAAAAGATAAAGCTGCTGGTGTAGTAGTGGAGGATAATGAAGCTCAGCATAAGGTGAAGCTATTACATTATTGAAGCAGATAGAGAAGTATTGGAGCCAATGAATCTCATCTAGGTGAGTGACACATGGGGATTAATCCCTCTCTGTACTTCCCTTGATAAAGCACATTTCCTGAAGATGTAATAACAGCTCCTTCACAATAAAAGCAGTCTGTGTTATGAATTGAAGACATATAATTAGGTACTTCCCTGTAGTGTATAGTTCCTGATGGATCTGTTATTGTCCTGTGGAAGACACCATGCACACACTGCACACAACAAGGCATTCCTCTGCATCCAAGAAAAAGGGGGAAATCACACTGAATAGCTGAAGCAAAAATGTCTCCCCACCCCAACACAAAAAAACTCAGAGGCATTTCCCCCTCACACAGACACACTCGCACCTCGTCCTCACACCATCCAGACAGCTGATTTCTTACCTATGCAAAGCTGCAAAACATAGGCGTAGTAGGACCAAGCCACTATGAGGGCGATGAAGAGGACCGGGATCCAGTATAAAACTCTCTGGCAGCCCTGCTTGATACTACGCGAGCCCGACGGTGCCATAGTCTACGAGCGGATCATATCCCGAGCGCATTCGTGTGTCTCTCTCCCTCCCTCCCTCCCTCCCTCCCCTTCTGTGTGTGTGTGTGTGTGTGTGTGTGTATGTGTGTTCCTTAAGACTGTTACTGCATCGTTGCTCTGGTCTGATCAGCCTAATCGGCAGCCCAGATGCAACCTCCTCGCAGCCATCCACGCCTGCCCGTGATGCTGCTGCACTGCTCTCCCTCCCTGCGCAGACACATCACACTACAACAACATCGCAGACACATCACACACGCACAGGAAGAGTCCGCGCCGCCCTCGCTGCCTCCCCTCAGGTTGCCATGACGGCCGCGGGATGCTGCAAGCCCGGCACATTTCTTTTTTCACCGGGACCAGATGGGTTCACTGGGTTCAAGCTGGTGTGCTGTGCTGAAGCGTCGTCGACCCACATGTGTGGGAGATCTATGCATAAAACATCATAGCTCGGGGTCAGTTTGCTGAATTAATCAGGAACAGGCGTCATGTTGCAAATCAAGAATAAAAGAAGGCTCTCACACTGCTGATATCAAAGATAGGAGCAGTGTGCAGTATGGATAACGTTTTATAAAGACATCATACAGATATGGCTCTCAGAGGAGGAATCCTCACCTCGGTGACCCACTAACGTATTTGCTCTATACTGCCCCCCTGCGGTTGAAAGGTGTAACTGATGTTTGCCTTGACATTCCTTCACTCTGTAATTTCTCTTTTATAGAAATATCTTGACAACATTTGAACCTTGAAATGTAAACCAAACACAAGGAGTTTTAACTCACATTTTATCTTGCACCAACATCAGTTATACTGTATTTAATCATTAGCAAATGTCATAATTGTAACTAAGCTTTAGCTATCACAGTTAAGTAACTTGGAGGATTAGTTTACATTTATCCAGATCAATACACAATTAGACATTATGGTAAAAAATAGGTTGACTGTCAATGTACTGATGCAGCCAGTGGACATGAAAACAAAGGTTTAATTAATGACATGAATGAATGTTCTGAGGAGCCTTCATTAATGGGACCAGTAACACCAGTGTCTTTCTACTGGTTCATGTCAACTGGCTGCTGTGAAAAAACATAAAGCTGTTGAGTTGAACAAGTGGCAACAACTTCTAATAATCTCATGTTGACATCGATGGGACAATTTGGAGCAAGTGATGATGTGTTGAAGCTACATCGTACGTCTCGTCTTTCTCTGCACATTCATGACTTGTCATTAGGCCAGTAGCATGAATCACATCAGTTCCATTCCCATCAAACCCTTCAGGGACCTCTCGTGCTCTTTGGACCGCACGATGTCTCTCCACTCTTTCATTCAGGTTCTTATTTTGAATGTATGGACGGATGAAAAGTGTAATCAAACATTCTCTTGTATTTTTGTGGGACTTTTGCAGAATCCTTGACAGAAGTACAAATAATTACCAGGCTGAATTAATCATCTACAAGTCAAAAGAAAAGTCCCTGATTATCATCTCGTACACACACACACCCCCGCGTTCCTCGTGATTAATACTGTTACTGATTTGCCTTAAGGTGGAGAATATAACTGGTAATTTATTCATCTTGTGCCCTGCAGCAGGCCACTGGAGTTAAATAGAAATTAGGTTTGTCTGCTGAGGACAGTGTGTGTTAGTCTGCAACTATAAGTGCAGTTTGCAAGTTTGTGAGATTAAGTATGACAGAGGGATCAGAAAATGAACAAGAAGCCAAATAGTTATTATTATTGTTATTATTTTTATTGCACCACGTCATTGCAAATACTAAATTCAAACAAGTCAAGTTTCCAACTCTCTTCCAGAGGTGAGCTCACGAATGCAAACATCTCAAATCAACAGGAAGTAGGCTGAAATACAAAGATATTAGTCTGGTAAATATAAGTGTGTAACATTTTGATACCTGCAGTCTTTTTTTTTTCAGTAGATAACCAAAGCGTAGCCGCCCAGAGCAAACATCACAATGAAAGAACAGTCATCAGGAATTCCTCTGTAACAGAAAGCAGTGCCAGTGAGGTCTCCTGTGTTCATTATTCTTTACAGGTCTTAAAGGGAACGTCATTAAACATTTGGCTTCTTTAATAACGACACGAATTTGAGCTGTGTGCCCCAAAAGTGGAACAGACATATGGCTTCAGTATTTTGCATATTTATTTATAACGAGGTCACCCAGCCGGTGGCGTGAAAATAGCACTTCACTGTGCTGTGCTTGGAGGAAACGGCTCCTTTTGTGAGGAATTATTAACTCTGTTAGCTGCCTGTTTTAAACACTGAGGAACTCAGGCTGAGTGAAAACGTTCAGACCTGCGGACTGAAGGATTTTAGCTGCAGCACTTTGGAGGAGAGGAAGAGGAAGAGGAGGAGGAGGAGGAGGGAAGGTGCTGTCCTAAGCAGGGGGCTGCAGAGCGAACAGGAAGAAGTGTGTAAGCGATGCTGCCATCACACAGAAACACGCAGACACGCATTGTACAAAATGTTGTGCTGGAGCAGTAACAAGACCAAGTCGGACAATAAATAAATAAAATCCACATTTGCAATCATAAAGTGATAAATATATTTAAAAGTAGACGGACGAATAAATAGTTAATCATCTTCTCAACAGATTTCTTAAGGTTCATTTTGGGTCACCACTTCAACGTCCCCGTTTCAACCCGACCGCATCTGGTTTATTTCAAAACTTCTAACAGAGCAGTGAGATGGCGCAGCACGCATTAACCCTTTAATTCTTAGTAGAAAGCTTGAAGGAGGCACAGCTCATCCAGGTTGTAAGACATGCAGGGATGGTGGGACGTTCACCTGATGAAGAGAGAGAGAGGAAGATAAAGAAAGGACCAGTATGACACCTTGTTAATGTAAACTAACAGAGTTCTGTGATCATGAAGGCAGATTAAAAAATAACTATAATTCCTGAATCAAAGCTGCAGGCAACTGTTTCTTACACGTTACACATCAGAAATTAGAAACAGAGAAACTACAATAGACACAGAAACGGTTGCATGTTGGAATCAGTCATGTAGGAAGAGTGCGGCAGTATTTCTGCAAGTATGCAGGAATAAATCTGGGTCCTCTGCAGTGCTGGTTGGAACAGGCAGAACTCCTGCACATGTGTACTGTATATATCTGTTATAACTGTCACATCTGTAGGATTATTAAAGATATCTTTGGAAGTGGTGGAAGATCCAACTTACTGTGAGAACTAACGTGACCAGTCAAAGGAATTATTCTATATGTTTGTGATTTCTTGTGTTGCTAACTTGGCTTTGAATGAGCTAAAACCAAAGTGTAAAAACTACTAAGAGGGATTATTTGTTGGACACGATTTATGGCCGAGGAACATCCTGTCATCTCCACTGGTAATCTCACTGGTAAACCTCTCAGTCTGGACTCGACTCAAGAAACCCACCGGCCTCGGATGATAATCCATCAGACAAGCCCAGTAAAAAACTTAAACTGATAATGGAGTATAACGTTTTAATAAATGTGTTTCACACTCTGTTTCCTCTGATGCAGACTTGCTCTTTCCTTCGGTTTCCCTTTTTTCTGTTCTGCGGTTGCTGGCCTGCTTTAATTAATGATTTAATAATAAGATAACAATGTTCATTTTTGATTTGAATTGACCCTGTTTGACATTTTAGAGACTGTAATCTGGGGTGCTATTCGACTATCCTGGGTAACACTGAGAGGTGTTCCTAATATTTTGTCCATCCCAGTCTATCAGGTCACCTCATGTCTGAAAATAAATAATGAGATTCTCTCTGCACACAGAATCTGTGTTTCCTTCAATTGCAAATCAAAACAGGATTATACACATGCTAAAAAGGTTATAAACACTGACCCAAAGTTAAATATTGAGTTAAATCCTAGTCATCATCTCAGTAGTGAGGCTGCCTATGTTCCTGGACATTGTTTTCACTGCTGGCGAAGCCCACAGATCAAGTCCTTCAGCTTCTATCAGGACAGCTTATCAAGCCTCTCCTGAGAGGTGCATTTCCTTTGAAACATTCATACGGCTTTAACTGCCCTGCTAGCTGCTCGTTTATGCAGACTTTAAGCTGGTATCTGGTGGCAGTTGACCGGGCGTTAATATTGCAGGGTAACTCAATACCTTGGGTGAGGAGAGCAAAGGGCCTCAAACACAACTGAAAAGGCCGACTATATACTGGGACGGTGAGCCTGAGAAACTCTCTCAGGAAGCCCTTTGAAAAAGCATTTTGTGGGGCGGCCGAGGCTCAGGAGGAAGATCAGAAGGTTCCTGGTTCAATCCGTGTCTCTGCTGAAGACTTCCCTATCAGTCTGTGAATGGGCCTGAGTGTGTGAGCAGATTGGCACCTTGCAAAGCAGCTTCTGCCAACAGCTGTGAATGTGAGTGTGAACGGGTGAATGAGTCAACAACGTGAAGCGCTTCGAGTATCATCAGGGTAGAAAGGCACTCTATTAATGAACCACGTTTTATAATTAAAAAATATGTTTGTTTAATTTACAAGAGAGTCTGGGAAACAAAACATACCTATTTGCCTGAAAGTTCCTTCTTCAAACAACACTTGAAAGAGGTGAATTTCTCCTCCACACGGACTCCCTGTAAATATATGTGTGTGTGTGTGTGTGTGTGTGTGTGTGTGTGTGTGTGTGTGTGTGTGTGTGTGTGTGTGTGTGTGTGTTTGTGTGTGAGCGTGCGTTAATTTGTGCGTGCGTGTGTGTGTGTGTGTGCAGTTGGAATTCATGGGGCAGGTGTGTCAGCTGGTAGGGGCAGAGCAACGCTAAATCACTCCCCAACTGACACACCTCACCACAGGGTGTCCCGCCATGTGTTGCTGCAGAGATAGAGAGAGAGGCCCAGGGGTAGCGGTTACTGGGTCACAGAGAGGGAGAGAGAGAGAGAGAGAGAGAGAGAGAGAGAGAGAGAGAGAGAGAGAGAGAGAGAGAGAGAGAGAGAGAGAGAGAGAGAGAGAGAGAGAGAGAGAGAGAGAGAGAGATATATATATATATATATACATATACACACACATGTATATATA